>JAHWFP010017119.1:27887-101005 GCA_023313725.1 Lithobius niger | reverse complement strand
CCCCCCCCCCCCCCCCCCCCCCCCCCCCCCCCCCCCCCCCCCCCCATAGACACCACTGACAACGTCAATGCTGCATGCAATTATGATTCACACTTGTAAACAGTCCTGGACTAGCAGCTCTGGGGCCCACGTGCCGTGACGTTTTAAAAGTACTTACCTCCAAACGCAACAGGGTCCACAGAAGTGGGGCGGGGGGGAGAGGACAGGAAACATTTTCAAATTATAATTGGGCAAGCCTAATTTAGGCACTGGAAGCCAGCTAGGAGAAATGATCGGAAAAGGCACCAAATTTTAAGACGAACCTAGAAACTTCGACGGAAAACAAACTCGACAAGAATAAGAATTTATATGCCCCACCCCCCCCTCCTGTTACGATTCTAGTAATGGGTCCATGCCATTGTTGGCACCCTGTTCCAATGGGTATAACCAGTCCAGGCCTGCTTGTATATGTGGACACATTGTGTATCGAAACATGTTCGGAGGTGTGGGAATGAAATTTCCAAAAGGAACCATTTTTTTCCTCCGTGCGGTGTACGGTTTAAAGAACAAAGTTAAAGGAACATTCCTCCCAACGCTATCTTCCTCGATCCTCCACATCAAGTACGGCCCCAAAGTTTTACTTACTTACCGTTAGTCAATCCAATGTACTTACCGTTAGTCAATCCAATGTACTTACCGTTAGTCAATCCTATGCTAAAAATCCTTTTTAAAATGTGGCGTCTACGAGATTTTCTATTGAATATTGGGAAACTAATTTAATAGCATCCTGCGATTGTACAATCCTTTGCGCGCTTACAATAACCGTGACGTTTCAACTGTGTGTGTGCATGTACTAATTTTTAATCGTTTGCTAATAATTACCATGAGATCAAAAATCTAAAGTACTAATGCGGCAAAAATTAAAATTTTTTAAGTCCTTCGGACATCACTCTACCAAAAGTGTGCATTAAATCGCTTACACCGGCACATTTTTGCAAAATCCATGTATAACCATTACTTAATTAAAGACGGAAAAGCCAAAGGCTCAACAAGAGTTAAATAAATACAGATGCAAACCTATTTACGTTGCCTTTTGGACTTTATGTTAGTATGGCTGAGCGGTAGGACCTCGGCCTTTGGTTTCAAAGGTCGTGGGTTCAATTCCCCGCTCAGGCAGTCGGACATATAAGTCCAAAATAGGTTTGCTTCTGTATTTATATAACCATTGTTTAGCACCGCTTTCAATTCTCAATTGGCCAGCTGCCCAGCCGAATTGTGTTAGTATAAACCGTCTTCAATGACTGACTCACCATGGCTGGTTACTATTCACTTTAAGATCTTGATGCCTTGTGTTCGAATACCATTCGTTAACCCTAACTTAGCCAAGAATTAGTGTTGGGCTAAGTTAGGGTTAACGAATGCATTGTTAACAAATACCGGTATTGTTTTAATGTGAAAAAAAGACGCTAAAATTATAACAATAGTTCATTTAGTCCTATTGTTGTGGAGCTCAAAGCGGGTCTTAGGGCTTCGTCGGGCAGATGACCGGGTGCGGTTGACGCTCGCTAAAATCCTTTGACCCTTTGAACAGTGCAACAATAAATTAAAGATCAACAATGGTAAAATTGGAATTCTAAACAATGCACAAAAGTGGAGCCAAATTTTCATAACTTGGGTGCTACAACCAGCGTTTGTTTTTATTTGCATTTTTACTTGGATATCATGGTAACTATAATTTTAGAAGATGGATTTTTTTTTTATCAAATACTAGCAGTCCTACCTGGCTTCGACCGGGGTTTTGTTTTGCCTGTGATTATTTCCCAGTTTTTGCTTACTGTTGCGTAAACGTACACTGTGATGGGCAGTTTTTCTTCCTGCATTACTCTCCCTTTCCTCCATCCTCTCCCTCCCATCTTCTCCCTCCCTTCTCCATTCCCTTCCTATACATCTACCCGTCCATCTACTTCCCTACCTCTCCTTTGCTACATATAGTTGAATTAAATACTGCTCCTTGCTCTCCCCTTCCCTACCCCCCTTGGCGAGATTTGGTGCAACAAAATTGCTATGGTCTCTATAAAACAACGCCACTGTGCATCCGTACTGTGTGAAAAATAACTGTGCATGACGTCATTTATTGGTAACAGAAGCATTGCTCTCTTCCCCCCACCACCACTTTCCCAATCTCTTTTTTTTTCCTAAAGAGCAGGGCTAATAGACGTACTGCCCCACACACGGGCATTTATCGTCCAGGCCCTCCTCCCCACTCCAAGTTTATCGCTTTGGCTTAAGTGATCTGTACCATGTGAAAAATAAGTTTCTTTCGTGCGTGACGTCATTTAAGAGTTGCCGCTGAGATGACCGGGCAGAGCAAATTGTTATTCGAGGCAACAATGTGCCAATTTCAACTTCTTTTTAAGGCAACAACGTACCAGTTTCAACTTCTTTCCAAAGAATTGACACACTCGATAATTTTCATTGTTCCCCTTTCCAGGGTCATTTTTGCTACGAGACTTTGGTTTATAATGTAAGAAGATGATGATGTCGTGAAACATGCGTTAGGCTTAAATCCGGAGGGGGGGGGGGGGCATCAACAATTTTTTTCTATTAAAACTATATCAACAGAACACAATAAAATATCTTGGTATCATTTAAAAATCTGTTATTGGTGCCACAGCAGTATAATACCAGATACTGCCTCATTCATAAGTACCGGAAAAAAAACGAGTACCGGAGTACTAAGCTTGGTACCGGCATCGGCTGAAAAATTTCTGGTACTCCCCTTCTTCCAATGCAGCAGCGGTGACAAACATCCCCTTTAAGCTGAGCTATCGTCTGCAATTCCACTCCAGAATCATTGCACTTGATACTTGAAAATGGTAGAATGTATTTTGGAGGTTCGACACACACCCAGCCGACGCTACAATGGTTCAAGCTGGATAAATTATTTTCTTACTGGAAAAAAACTGGAAATTTCCCTGCAACCCTAGGGTTCATTGGTACCCGCGAGCACTGGGGCGTCAAATTCGATAGGCGTCTCGGTCCCAGCTGTACAATATATATCCCTGGCTTCTTACGGACCCAGGTTCGATCCTGGTGGGTGGGAAGTGTATATATACCGGCTTTTCTCCGATTGTTTCCCGCCCGTTGCACGAGGGTTTCTCCGGGTGCTCTTGTTTCCTCCTAGTGCGGCAAAAAATAACTCAACATGATGGTGGTGACTTCGACCTAACATCTGCCGCTTGGGCCTTCAAAAAGCTCTAATCCTATAGGGCAGTGACACGACGTAGTATTATTGTATATAACTGTATGGTGGAGCCAGTAACTGGGTTAGCTGCAAGGGCCACTGGTGGGGGAAAAGAAGAGCGTCTTACTGAAGCCAATGCTATTAGAGTGGATTTCTTAGGCCTAAAACGCGCGATTTTTGTCGATTTGTTGGCAGTTGCTGAAATTTTTAAGCACGTGGAATCTTTATTTTCCGATTACAACCTCGTAGCATAAGGGATTGGAGAAACCAACTTTTTTTTAAGCCTACGGAAACCGCTCTCAAAGCACTGGCCTGACTAGAAGTGCCGTTGTTTAACCCACCATTTCAATCTAGTGCCCCCTGCAGGTATCTCTCTTGTAGCCAATATGACGTCACATGACGCTGCTCTATTGGCGGACACCTATTCTTTTCTAACCCTAGCAAAGCAGATAAGGGAAAATGCTGGTACAAAGTTTTCTATAAAGAAATTGTTCAAAAAATCTTAAACACGTTCATTCCTTCAAATTATCCACATTCTTTAATTTCTGTTTACACGTTTACTGCCAAGAAAACCAAATTTAAAAAAAAAACTTTAAATCAAAACTCAAAAGTAATAGTTTATATTTTCACGCTCTTTGTGCAAGAGTATTTATAAAACTTGGGAATAAAAAACGATGACCAAATTTTCTTGAGACAAAAAACACAGCTTCACATTTATTTCAAAGGTGTGTTGGAACCTGGAAGGTTCTACTTAAAATACCTCTTTTCGTTTTTGGCTACCAACAACAAACTTTTGCTCGGTTGGACCTAAAAGGTGATCTCCTTTTCATGAAACCAACGCCGAAAGCGGGTTTGGAGAAATCTCGTGATCTAAATGTTAAATCCTTTCGTCGTCTCCTTCTAGGTTGGCACGCGCTTGCCATTCATTACAACAAAAGTTGTTGGTGAAAAGGGTACAAGTTTTTGGGAAAAAGTTAAAACACCCACGCCAATGCAGAACTTCAAGTCGACGCATCTTTTGTCAGGGATAGGGATGGTACGATACAACAATATTTTATGCCGATGAAAACTTTTGACAAATACTCACAGTTCGATCACGCAGAACCAAAAGTCAAAGGTTTTCACCTCAAAACTTGCGAATTTTAAGACAACGTGTACTGGTTTTCTTCTTCAGGCAGAAGCCACTAGCACCCACACTCACAATCCTTCCAAACCCAACGAACTTCCAAACTTTTTTGGAAGGTCGTTGGGTTTGGAAGGACTGTAAGTGTGGGTGCTAGTGGCTTAATTGCCTGAAGATGACAACCAGTGAAGGTTGTCGAAAATTCGCAAATTTTGAGGTGAAAACCTTTGACTTTTGGTTCTGCGTGATCGATCTGTGAGTATTTGTCATGAACTTTAGCCAAAGTAAAACTACTGAGTCAACCGATTTTTCGGTATTCAAAACGATGGAAACTTAAATGATCGCGATAATCGGTAATAACTCGATAAAACAAATTTTGAGGCTGGAATAACTATTTTAAATTTGTTAATTAAAAAAAAAACCATGGCTAAAGCCTACAATGCAACCTTCACGAGTGTGAATTGTGTGGCACTCACCATTTGGCCAGGAGACATGAAAATATATTCGTTGCCATTGTACATTGCTTCCTCACCATGTAGAAACAATTTAGCAATTGTGTTGCTACTTGTATGCTTAAATATTGTTTGCTTAAAATGGCTAGCAACAGTATTGCACACTTGGTTGGAAAGCCTTTGTGATTCCAAACGCAACGCCGCAAACCGCTTGTTTCTAGCTATTACGGTTTCCGAGATATGACAATTTAAGCATCGGGGTTTGCATGATAATTCGATAAATCAGGAAAAGTGCAATACGATAATCGACGAAAATTGTTATCGTGATATTATTAAATTATCGGTTATCGTGCTACCCCTAGTCAGGGACAGTAGCTGATCATAGGCCTTGTGTCTGTAATTCTACCGATATCACAGAAATTATAAACAAAACAAACACTTGAACTGAACGACCTGTGTGTGTTTATTGGGGGGGGGGGAGGGGGGGCAATGATTCCCCGACAGGGGGGCAAAGAAAACGAACATTTTTTGTTTATATTTGTACTACTTTAGCAGGGGCCCGCCTAAACCAGTTAGGGGGTGTGGGGGACCGCTGTAAGCCCCCCCCCAGAGGGGTCTGGGGCGAAGCCCCGGAAGCTGAAGTATTTTACGCTATTTGAGGACCTGTTTTGGGCTTTCCGAGACACGTTTGCACCACATTGTTAAGCAAATGTCGGATGTTTTTTGTAAACATTCTTTAGCATGAGAGGTCGTAAAAACCTAATTGTGAACAAAATTCTTTTTTTTTTAACACATTTTATTTACAAATTAAATTAACTGATGAATTAAATTTTTTTTAAATATTATTAAATTAACGTTAACTAACACTGAATAATTTAGGTTTGAAAAATATTTAACCATAGCAAGAACACACAGTTGGCCGTCATTCGTGTTGTGCGTTGGGCTTTTAAAATCGGGCCTTCTCCTTTTAGAAATAAATCTTAAGACATTGGCATCCCAAACGTGTCTCATAACTACAGTAAGATGCCCGTCAAATCATGGAGTTGACGGTCTAACGCAGCAAATCAATTTTCAGTTTAGCCACTTACTGTACACGATTTTCGCTCAGTTCATTGGTATCACGAATTCAAATGACGAAAACTTAACTAGAATCCTTAACAACTTTTGTTTTGTACATATTTAGTTAACGTTTCTGCATTAACTACGACAGCTCTTAAATATGGAGGTGATGAGGACTACTGAAGCAAAACAGCAAACTCTATTTTGAGCGTTTCCTCCCCAAATTTTTACGAATTTTATGTCGTCGTGTGGACTCAGTCTTCCGGCTGTTCCCCGACGACAATTTCGGCTACTCCCCGACTGGGGTGCAAGGCATCCCCGACGGGTGGGCTCTTGCCCCCCCTGCCCCCCCCCCTGTGGCGCCACCACTGGACTTTGCCTTTCGAAAAGCTTTTCTCACTGCGTGCTATGTGTTAAGGATTTGTCGGTAACCGAAACCGAACAGAATGTTTGGTTTTTTTTACAGAAAACCGAAACCGATTTGGATTTTCTGACGGTTTTTTGTTACGGCGTTCGAAAAATCAAACATTGAGTTGTTGTTTTGAATTTTTTTTATAATTATCAATTTCTAACTATAATTCACAACGAAGCTCTTAGTCATTTAAAAAGAAAATAGTAGAGGAAAATGGTGCCATAGCTAGACCCATGGTCTATGACGCTGCTGAAAGTCAAAGCAGGAATGAATTAGAAGCTTGTAACACTACTGTTACAAGAAAAAAACTACAAAAATATGGTTGGGGTGGAGGGTGGCAAAAAACCGATACCGAAATCGAAACCGCGGTTTTGTGGGCATGAAAACAGAAACCGGAACCGAAGTCAACAAAAAATGAAACTGACCCATCCCTACTTAAGTGTTTAAAAAAATGTTCTAACCTTACTACTGCTCTTTTCACCTTGTTGTACAAGACATTTTGTTATAGACCGCCTTGGACTGTTGATGCACGCATGCATCGTGTGGCGAGCTTCATTACACCTGTAGTTTCTTATTTCCGATAGTATGTTTTTGGCAAATAACATTTAGTCTTTAGCATTTGAGCCTTTTCATCTTTGCGTTGCTAAGCGAGTATTCTCTAGTCTTGGATGTCACAGGTTTGATCAATGACTGCCAAGTTTAAAACCAATAACTGGAAGAAAAAAAACGGAATTGCCATATAGAAAAAAAGCATTAGTGCTCGTATCCCCATACTCACAGCTGTGAAGGTACACGAATAAAAACGGATTCGAGTTCACCTGAACGCAACGAACCATAATTTGAACTCAAATTCCTGGGAATAAGGATATGTTTAATGCGCCCGTGTGTGTGTGTGTGTGTGTGTGTGTGTGTGTGTGTGTGTGTGTGTGTGTGTGTGTGTGTGTGTGTGTGTGTGCATGCGTATTTTTATGTACACTTAAAATGTATGTATTATACGGGCTTTTTTTTTTAAATATATTTGCCGTATGAGTGACTGTAAGTGAATTTTGTGTGTATTTATTGGAGCGTAGCTCCGCTATGGAGACACTTCAATTTAATCTTTAACCACACGCATCACGCGAAAACCACAAGTACTATCCAAACCAAACTTTGCCTGCAGTTGCACAGGAGTCCGGACAAGGTTTATCAAGAAATATCCGGAATCGGACATGGGGTTGAGGAACCATCAGGGCGACAAAATGGACCAATAGCAAGGGCCAAAATCAAAACAACAGCGAGAAGCGATGCCGTTTCTAATTGTTCAAGGCATCCGATTGTTAGATTGATTGTTGATGATGAACAGGCGGCGTTAGGTGGTAATAAAACAAATTCAAGATACTTTCACTTTTTGTCGACCGATTTGGACGTTTGATTACACCATTTTCACCACCTTTCCAATGGCCCAAACCCCAAGAAGCTGTCTCTTATTGTTTAGAAATTACAAGGCAAATCCGATCCGATCCGATCCGATCCGATTGACTGCCAAACAGCAAAGAAAGCGGAGCCCGCTCCATTATGTCGACAGTGGAACTGATGACGGCCCTAATAATTTGTGAAACAAGGAAACTCCTAGTTAAGGCAGTTCTTTTGCCTGTGTTTGTGTTGATGGTTTCTGTTTTCTATTTCATTTGAGTAATTACGTGTTTTCTGTATGTATTTTTAATCTGTGCTGTGTATGTTTTTGTGGGGTTAGGTTTTTACAGTGAGTGTTGTGGATGTGTTTGTGGGTTCTTTCGGTTTAATGTGCGTGCGTGTATATGTTGAATTTTGTGTGTGTATTTTTTTGGTGTGAAATATCCGTTTTGTTTGTTTGATTAGTGATGTCCATATACGCGCATACATGGAGGCTAGCATGTCGCAATTCTTGTTCCGTGAAATTGGAGTTCAAATCCTATAGTTCATTGCGTTCGAGGGAACTAATCCGTTTTTATTCGTGTACCTTTGCAGCTGTGAATATGGGGATACGAGCTCAGTTTTTTGTTCAGTTAATTTGTTGGTTTTTATCTCTTACTTTTTATTGCAATTGCTACGGTCTGATCTATCGACCTACGGTACATCCACTGTCCACCCAGTTTGTTTGCGGAAAATTAGAAACGCGTATTTATATTCAGGTTCCGCCCAGACGCTTTCTCCCGTTTATTATTTGATGACAGCACACTAGCGTGTGTCTAGATCTAGCATACGTCATCTCGATGGGTAGTTGACTCTGCATTGTTGCAGGCGGATGTAATATCGTGGCAAACAATCGCCGAAACAATTCAACCCGAATCCCGCAATGAAGAACTAAATAAGTCATTTAGTGATGCCGGCCTTAAAATTGAAGACTTCGCACCCTGCAGTTTAAAACTTACCATTGACCATTTCGTTTTGGTTTTCTTTTGACAATGCTAACTCAAGATACAAAACAATGTTACTTTCCCCGCGCCCAAGCATCGTTGCATCTTGTTCGAGTAATCTCTAATACAATCTTGTGTGCCTCGCCGGTTTGTTGTTTATGTTGCAGCATTGAAACATTTTGACACATATCGCCGCCCCTCGTCTGTCCATTTTCTGAAAATTCTCGGGCGCAAACGTAATAAAATAAAATATTGTGCAAGCGAAAGGCCGGCATGCTTTGGTCTTACTTCCCTCAGTCCTCGTTTTGACCGGGGTGACCTTGTTTTCAATATTTTCCAAGGCCACGATACTCTTTTATCATCTAAGACCTTCTTCATCCTTGCCCACTCTAACATTTCTCGTGATCACAGCCTTAAACTTCTGCCTAGATCTCAACTAACACAAGAAAGGGCGTTTTTTCACAGAGTGGTAATTCTGTGGAATGGACTGCCGCAACAATTGTCAGTCCCTCCATTGTTGATAACTCGAAGGCTTGATTTGACTCCATTGTCTTTTTAATTTTTGCTTGGGCAATATAGGCTAATCTGCCTTTGCTGTCACCTCCTTTAATTTAATATAATTTGGCTTAGAAATGCTGTAACAAACAGCATGCTGTAATGCTGTGACTCGTATATAGTTAGGCCTAAATATTTCAACCAGCGCGAAAACTGTAAAACAAAAGGGTAAATACACACCAACAGCTACACAAAGTAGCATAATGACAACAATTTTACAACTCCATCAAATCAAATTTTAATCCCCATGTTAAGAACGAAGCAATTCACGAGAGCCATCAAGCAAAAAAAGGCTACGGAAGAATCTAAGCCAATTCGACTGGATCCATTCGAACCGTCGTTATCGTCTTTCTTGTCATTGTTTGGCTCCGTTGTCTTTGCTGGCTCAGTTGTGTTCGTTGGCTCCGGTATTTCATTACCGGCACGCATATCTGGAACTTCTGAAATATAAATTTGAATTTTAACAGGACAGACAATATTAAAAATGGTGATTTGTTATGTATCGGACATTGAATTAAAGGAGTATAGCAAGAGATAACACGAATATTTCCAACTTAATTTGATTAATACTCGTAAAGTAGGACTTTTTTTGTAGGGTAAAGATACCTTTATTGCTAAAATCGGCTAATGGAAAAAGCTAAGGCCAGTTATAGCTGCAGCCCATCCCAACCCCCCCCCCCCCCCACACACAAAAAAATCCAAACAATTACCATGCTTCAAATTACAAATCACAAAATATGTCCTGACAAATGACGTACTGATAAGCAGCATTAAATTTAAATTGAAAAGCACAATTCAAAAACAAAACAAAAAAACACACCTAAATATTTGGAAAGCAGTGAACTGCAGTTGCCCGTAGGCCCAACAATTAGGCAAATTTTAGCTTTTAATGTTTCAAGGAGAGCCCTCCACTTGCTTATTAAAACTTTTAATGTCTTTGTTCGTCTCATTTTGCTGTACGGCAGAGAACTGGAACACCTTCTTGGTTAAGATATGATCAAGACTGAACTGAAGCAGTCCACTGCATATTTACTGAATCAACTGCACGATATTGGTTGGCTTACCTGCTGGCAAAGACTTACAAGGCTTGGTATTGAAACTGGTATTGAAATATGGTCAAAATTGATTTTGAGGGCATTATTAAAGAAGGAATTCATGGTATAGCAATTTTCCCCATTAAATGTGTTGTGTCAGAATGGTGGTTACCAGTTTCGCCAAACATTTTCCCCGTTTCAACTAAAATTATCCCTTGCGTAAAATTTGCAAGGTGTTATGGGAATTCCATCGAATTTCGTGGAATCCCCAATTCAGAGAATCCTGTTTTGCAGAATCAAAGAAGTTGGAAGAACCTTTCTTACTTGGTAGAAATTTGTAGTATTAGTTTCGATTTCTGATGCAGTTTAGCCGCAGCGAGCCGAGCAACACGAACGAGGTAGGCAATTAAGAAAAAGAATCGGCTTGAGGGGAATTCCCCTTTCGTAAAAAATTTAAGACTCTGCTTAAAATTTGGCGGAACGGAATTCGGCAAAACAGGTATAAACCATCGGAATTGGGGTTATACTGGACTTACGCAGAAAAACCAGTTAATGTTGATAAAAAAAAATCAAAATAAAATGTAGATTATGTATAAATGGGGACTGCAGCTGCATCAACTTTTCAGTTATAGTTTTTTTCTTTCTATGTATCTGCATATGTTGACTGAAAACTTGTGTACTGGATATACACCGTTCAATAACAATTGAAAGCAAAGTGCATGCAGTAAGTATTAACGTAGACTACACACTACAGTAACATTTTAACGTAAGATGTCTGTGGTCTTTCCCAGTTTTAACCTCAGTTAAACCTTACCCTAAACATCAGATTGTTACCTAATTCACTATACGCTTTGTTTCAACAAGAATTCATTGCGACGCTCTCCACGGATGGGCATTCGCATTGCGACGCTAGAGGAGGTGAAATTCTTGGACCGTCGCAAGACGAACTACTGCGAAAGCATTTGCCAAGAATGTTTTCATTAATCAAGAACTAAAGTTAGAGATTCGAATGCGATCAGATACCGCCCCAGTTCTAACTATATTTTCGCTAAATTCGCTAAAATTCGCTAAATTTAATCGCTCGCTGATTTTCTGACGACACTCCAGGACTGCAATTAAGGGGAGTGCGAACGGTGCAAGGCACCCAGATCCAGGAAGCAAAAGGGGGGTTGGGGGGGGGGGGACAAAAATCATGAACCAAGGACCCCAAACTTAAGTGGCTGCTAAATTCTACTAGAATAAAGATAACACTGGCATAATAGCAAAAATCTTACGCTAAAAACAGCCACAAACTTAAACATCATTACGGACTTTTTTATTTCACGGATATGACGCAACAGATGCAACCCATACCGATTATTACACAGAATTCCACAAGGCTAAAGAGGTAGCCTAAAACCATGCTAATGAAGCTTTGCCTAAATTTAGTGCTATAGATTTTAGCGCGTTATGTAATTATTAGTCTTATTCTGTACGTACGTCAGTTTGTGTATATTGATTTACAAATGTATGACATACCTTTACATTCGGTTTCACTTATCTTACAACCTCTCCCGCAGGAGCAATCGTAGTAACCATTTTGCTTCGTGAAACAGCGATTATTGCAGGATGGTGAATGAACGTGGCAGTTGTTTTCTTGATCAACATTGCATTCTCTGAAATACACTGTAAATGGATAAGCAATTGTATTAGAAATAATGTTTACAAAATCATGAATCCCTGCGTTACAAACAGGGCCTCATAATGTACCCTTTCTGGTTGTAAACGGACTGAACTCGGCCGTTTTGGAGAAAAATTTTCCGAAAACGTCATATTTGTCACAGGTATACACATTAAACATTTACGTCGTTCTAGTACTTTTTTGTTAACAGAATTTTGTTAAGTCGTCGTAGAATGCTACACATACCATCGGTACAGCCGGGCGAGAACCTTGCAGCACTGATGAATATTTTTGATCCGTTAAAAATACAATTTATCGGCCTCCGTATCAAAGCAAACCGTCATCATGAATTATATCCTTTTTATTGATACTAAACGTATAGCAGCTGAGCAGCTGACTGGAGGCAACTAGTGTTTTCTGACTGCTATATTCTTTACAGGTGCTATCGAGTGTGCACATGGTGCAGATGTTCATAGCTCAGGCAGCCAGTCAGAGACCGAAAATTTGAGTTGCAGTGCTCGCACCATTCGGTCTAGCTAATTGTCTAGCTATTGTCTAGCCTAATTAATTACCATTGATTTTATTTTAGTTGAATTTAGATTCTAATTATGAACTTCAGTTTACAAGCTTATGCACAAATTCGGAAATTCGTCCATCGGCAAAACTCCCAGTTATAGTGTCCACGGCCTAACTTGAGTTCGCCGCAGAACGAACACAGATAATCGATTGTACGTTTTTGGTGGCAGAGTGCCTTGTTGATATCCAAGATGGTTACAAAAACAATGGCGGCCATCGACTAAATTCGCCCCGTCCAGGAAGACGTAGCCGCCAAGATACGCCATGCACACAATAGGTTTTAACTAAAAATTACTCACCTTCTATTAATATGAAATGGCATAAACTTAACTGGCTAGCAAAAGAGGCGTTACCACTCGAATGCATTTCGATTTCATGTGTATTGTTTGTTCGTGCGTTTTGTCTGTTTGAGGTACAATAACGTTCGCAATTTTGTTCTGATTTACTGACAAGGGAACTTGAGGTACATGAAAGAAACAAATTCAAAGATGAAGTTCTGACCTAAAATATCATAGAGGGGGAGCCAAAATTTGACGTAGAGCATTAGGGCAAAATTTTGCAAGTGGAGCATTGAAAGCACTGCACTGTGCAGCACTGAGCATGTAACGGCATCGGCTTTAAATACCGTTGGAGGTAACATCTGGCAAGGTGTTTACCTCCACTGTTTACCTCCCTTTCACCATTACTATGTAACAACTAGCGCAATTAATGTTAAAATACTTGCAAGGTACACCACTACTCGCAAAAGGAGTAACGCCACTCTACTACATCAGAAATAACAGTTGGGGAAAAGGGGGAGTGATTTCCCTCCACATGCCCAACTGTGACAAGGGAAGAAAAGTAGATGGATTGTTGGTAAAACTCAACCATGCCCAAGTCACTAGGCCTGCTTAGAAAAAAGCGGTGGTAAAAGCAAGAAAGGTCATGCCTCACCAGCCAGGGATGTGTTAGAAGAAAACTAAGAAAATAGGCCAAAGCAGTAAAGAAAAATAAGAGCTTGAGAGAGAAAAAAGTTGCACCGGAGAAAACAAATGCGCTATCACCAAATAACAATAGAGGGCCCACTGCGCTGTAACAATAATACATGACATGTAATGAAATGAAGGAGAAAAAGAACTAACAGTCAAGTTGTGATGTCACAATTGCGTAACAACAACTAAGATGCAAGTAACATTAAAATACTTGCAAGGTACACCACTACTGGCAAAGGAATAAACCACTCTACTGCACCCGAAAAAACAGTTGGGGAGAAGGTACAGAAAAGGAAGTGGAGTGATTGCACTGAGCATGTGACGGCATCTGCTCCAAATAATGTGCCAGCAGACAAAGTTTCTCGTACAACTTAAAGATTTGACGTGTGCCCATCCACTCGGGACATAGCGCCGTAGTTACTCGTACTGGTGCTGATACAATAATTTGCGTAGTTTTCGTCTACTTAGCTTTCTTCCTGTTTACTAGGTTTACTGTAGAAGAGGGAGCAACAGTTCAAGTGCTAAACTTTAAACTAACTAGGCAAGTGTTAATTTTGCTGCCACAACGAGAAAATCATGCATGCATTACTGGCAGACTACTAAACTATAAACGGCAGAAATGGACGAATGGGTGGCGGCGACATCTAGTGACAACAGTCACAAACTCTCTGCATCACCGTCTCACCATGGGTCCAAAAGACACTGCCATTCGTCGGAGATGACCGACAATGCCCATTGCCAGCCGACACCCACCACTGAGTTTTCGTCTCATTATCGTCCTCCCCTTGAGGAAAACAATGATTTGGATTCCGCTTCGGCTCTACATTGTCGGCTACAGCGTGACGCCGCTTTCGTCCCACCACTCAATGCAGCTGCTTCAAAGCAAATAGATCGACGCATCCATATTGTCGACAATTTCATCCATCGACAATTCCACTAGCAGATCTCCTTAAAACGGTGGAAGACGGCTTCCTCTTCAAACTGTCCCTTCAGTCGGACGCTCCGTTCATCAATCGTTGTCTAACAACAGGTTTCAGCTTTGGTCTACGAGACCGCAACGCTAAACCCTGTTCTCTACTTGGGCAGCTGACCACGCTGTTAACTTGCCTTCTCCACAACGGTGGCGCCATCTTTGGAAAGGAGAGCCACTAGAACTCGACAAGTATCCGCCTCCTCCCAGACCTGGCTGGGAGTCATGTTTCTTCAAAGCTTTCGGCCAAGGCGCAACAAACACTAAAAACTTCGACACGTATTCACTAAGTGAATTTTTATCGGGCGACGTAAAATTTGACTTTGGAACAGCCCTTTCGGTACCAAGCAATGCTGAAGCTCCCAACACAAGCTTTTGTAACACATTGACAGATGCCTCCATCGCGTCCTATGGGCGGCTTCACAAGCCGATGTTTTGAACTCGTCCATAAACGCTTTATGCGAGAAAATTTCGTCAATCCGACTCCTGACCAAATTAAACAACTCTCTACACTAATCTCCCAGTTGTTTTAGAAAGCTTGTTTCGGTACTTACCATTCGCTCACTTGGCTTGTCAGCACTTTTCAACAACGTCCTGCATCTCCTTGACATTACTCTTTCAATCGCACCAAACTTAAATGATTTGACGGAAGTATCAGCTGCGGAACCTGCCGATTCACGAGACGGAAACCCTCTTTCATGGTTTAATCCCGAGTCTCGCCCCACACCTCGACATCTCATGAAAGCCAAAGCCATTCAAGCCACTGAAGCCCGCTTTCAAACAAAGCAAGCCTCTTTCAAGTCAAAGAAGCGGTGACAGCTGGCCAAAACCCTGTCAACCGCTATGCAACGACAACCGTCGTAACAACAGCAGCAGCAACTATCTTTTTCGTCCAAGCCAGCCTTTACGTTAGAATCGGCCTCAGCGCTCTCGCCTCTTCAACAAAACGAAAGGCCACCCGAACAGGAGCACCACTCCAGACCGCCGAAGCTGCTAATCTTCTCCCAGTGGAAGAAGCTCACGAAAGGATCAATGACGCCAAACATCCTTCAATGTTTCTAGTGATTCCAAGAAATTCTTTCAGTAATTCAGGACGGCTTTCACCCAACCTTCTGTCCAACCCACCGCTGGCTCGAACCCCACCTTGGGAGTTCGCTCCCCGTCGCAATCCAAAACTTACTCAAGAAATACAGGTCTTATTTGACGAAAGATGCAATTTGACAATGCTACCACCCAGGACCGGGATTTTACAGCTCCCATCTTCCTTCACCGCAAGAAGTCGGAAGGAGAACGATTGATTTACAATCTCTAACAATAAATCAGT
This sequence comes from Lithobius niger, assembly GCA_023313725.1. Taxonomy (NCBI): domain Eukaryota; kingdom Metazoa; phylum Arthropoda; class Chilopoda; order Lithobiomorpha; family Lithobiidae; genus Lithobius; species Lithobius niger. Next base: position 85,271 of record JAHWFP010017119.1, on the reverse strand, counting down.
TTATGGCCAACGATCACTTCAAAATGGAAACACTAGAATCGATTCGATTATCACTAAAGAAGATTGATTGGACAGTTTTAATAGACCTTCAGGATGATTACCTCCACTTTCCACTGCATCCCACGGGTCACCATCTCTTTGTTTCATGCACAACAACAAGGTTTTCGAATTTCAATGCCTTTCATTCAGACTGAACGCTGCAGCCAGAATTGTCACCCTGGTTCTAAAACTAATATTGGCGAAACTACAGCAACAACAGATAGAAGCAAGTGCTTACGTGCTTAAGGGGCCCGGGCCATCACCAACGCTCAGAACCAGATTAAGGGTTCTTAGACCCTGGGCCCAAACCTACCAAATGGTGGGGAGGGAGGTTTAGGCTTTCTGGCACATTGACAACCAGGTCATGGGCGCAGTCACAGTGCAGTGGACAGGATTGCCACTGCAGCACACATTACAAAGATGTTAAACAAACCCCAACTCTTTATCTTGTATATCTGTACCTTCAGCAGAAATGTAAAAACTCCGGACAGGAGGAAGGATTCATCACCTAATTGACGCAAAGAAAATGGAAACAGCAACGAACCCCATTCAGATGGTGACAATCTACAAGCATATGATGGAACGTAAATGACCGGCGACACTGGAGGGATATCCTCACAGAAAAGGAAAAGCAATATGTAAGGTTGGTGTGACCAATACGTAAACGAGCCTGCACCACCTATTTTCAGCGACTGCGGCAAAAAGCCGAAGACGTGCCTGGAAAGTGCCTATATAGCTTGCAACTTTGACCCACAAAGCTTGCCAAGCAGATTTGTGCAGTTGCAAAGGCGTCTGAGAAAACAATGCTGAATCCTTTTCAACGACCAGAAAGGGCCCTTTCGCTGCTACATCAGCATATGCTCATACCGAGGCCCGGGATCCAACCATGGCCCGTGATCCAGCAGAAAATAAGTAAAGTGCGAAGTTTTAATTAACTTTTGAGGGAAAGCCAGCTCGTAACCCTCAGGAACCCATCAGGGCGGTGCCCGTCACCATAACTTTGACGAGGTCTGGGGCTATTACTGCAAAATTAACAGGTTAATTTTATTTTCCTGCTTCGGCAATAAGAAACGTTATTTTTCCGGCCCTCCTGCCAGGCCGGCTAAAAATAGTTTGTTTTGCGTTAGGAAAACATACTTAACCAAACCCACCCTACCTCTCCTCATAAATCACCGCCTGACAGTTCGAGAGGAAAATGTATGGCCAACCGGGTGTACGAAAGCACTTTTATAGAGGGGGTTGTGCTCGCGCATGCACAATTGGGTTACAACGCTGGCGGCTACAGAGAACCGAAAAACCTCCAGGGAAACACAGCATTACGAGGATGGAATGCAAAATTAGCAGGTTAAGTATGTTTTCCTTAGGCATAAGAAGCTATTTTTAGCCGGCCTGGCAGGAGAGCTGGAAAAATAACTTTTATCAGAGAATGAAATTTAACCTGTGTGATCTCTTTAGTTTGTAAGAATCTGGCTAGGAGTTTAGTCTTAACAACGGCATACTTATAAATGTCTCTCTGAACCAAGCTGAGAGCAAACCATCACCAGGATTTCGTCCATTAATGGCTGTAACCCTACCACCCACTGATCTGCAGTGACTATTTGTGTTTCCATAGTTCGTTCGAAAATTGTCATGAAAGTGTTGATTTCGGATTTTACATTCCATCTAGTTAGCAATCGTACAGCGTCGTGGCTGGATATAATCCATGTATTTAGCGCGTCTGCATTGCGAGTGTGGGCTGTAATAGCATCATTATCTTTATCTTTCACTTTTAACTCATTTGCACAATCGGCCTCTCAAGACTTTTTCATGTGCTCATTGGGCATCGAGTAGAGCTTACTTCTCGCTATCATTCTTGGCATCCAAAGCCTTAATTATAATTTCCTTATCTTTTTGACGAATCTCCTTGCTTTTGAAGCATTTAATTCTTCATTAATTAGTGACTGCTCGCGACATTCGATAGCCGGGGCTAATGAGTCTTCCAAATCAAAAATTAAAACTTTATCTGTCTATTGCATCATGCAACAATGCTAATGATTCACTACAGACACCACTTTCTGCCAAAACAAAAAGACGGCAAGATGGTGATATTTTCGATTAAACCATCAAAGGATGCCAATGTTACCTCTCAAGATGTACGTTACGCAAAATGAGATTGATTTTCACGAAACCATGTTAAACTTACGACAACCTCGATCCATTTTAGTATACACTTCATATTGACCTCAAGCCCAACATTGAATTTCAACAAGAATTCATCAGTATTTAAAGAAAACTAAAAACACTCTGTGGCTCGGCAACAATAAGACTAAGTGACCATGTGCCAACATGTACAAACGTTTAGGCTGTCGTCTTCGTTTCTTGGCAAAGTTGACTTTCAGATGTCTCCATAGAGTCGCATGATGGTTAAATTTGATAAACGGCATGCGTATATTTTTACAGATGATGAATATGATACACGTACAGTTGGAAAACAGGATACCCTAAGTTGATAAGCGGCATTCACCACCTGGTTACAGATAAGATGCCTACAAACTGACATAGTTGCATGGCTGGCGGGGGTTGAGCTTCTGTTTATGTAAGCCAGGTCATCACTGGGTTTCGCTTTCGGCACGGCTATTCTACCGCTGCCATCAGTTTGTAATGGTGTTGGCTTCAAATACTATGCCAGCGGACGACGTTAAGTTACTGTACTGTTCTGATACGGAAATTTGCAAAGTTTTATTTTCTTCCCATTTACTAGGGTTACCAAATATCAAGCATTGCAGGCCACTCTCGAAGAGGGAGCCGCAGTTCCAAGGGCTAAACTTTTAACTATACTAGGCAAGCGGTAATTTAGCTGCCACCGCGGGAAAATAATACTATAGACTATAATTTCCTAGTTTTAAATAGTGGCAGTAATAACTATAATTTCTAAGTTTAAAATAATATCAATAATAACTATGTAAATGAACTGCAGGGATATGTACATTTCTTGTAATTTGGCAACAACAAAATTGTAAATGTTTGCCTTTTACATCACTTTGAATTAGTCTCCAAAAGTTACTTATTTGCTTAACAATCGTTACATGAATAACAATTAAACTTCCTAGTTTTACAAATTTCTATTATCCAAAGTATCAAAGGTTAATTTGGATAATAGAAAGGTTACTGTTCCCCCCCCCCCCCTGGTTTCAGGTGGTGAGTGAAAGATTACTGGGTGACGAGTGCTTGGCATGTCCAAATTCTTTATAAGCAGAAATCATGCTGGGTTCAGCCCTGTGACTAAACTAATGAACTAAAATGTTTTACAGACAGCATCTCTCTCTTGGCCTTATAACGTATTTTCAATACTAAATTGAATGCCTAACTTTTACAATACAACAAATTTATTCCCTGTACAATCACACTTAGCAATAATGGTCTGATTTGTGTGGCTGGGGAAAGGGCACTCAGGCCGCATTCCCTGCACTGGGGCTTCAGCATGGTAGCAGTAAATAGCAAAGTGCAGCAAATGGTACTACCTGTCCCTTTACGTTAGAGACCTTCCAGCAAGACAGTTGCTGTTCAATCAGTCTGATATCTCCTGTCGTTCTTCCTTGCTATGCATTTCATCTAAGCTACCACTAACTACAACTGCAAGCTCATTCCTGAGGTTGGTGGAATGGCTTGAAGGCCTGAACTGAATCAAATTGATCATATGTGGACCTTCGTTTGCGAATATAGTGTAGTGTCACACCAACCTAAGGTCCTCAAATATAGCTTCCCCATTTTGTAATGGCAATAGTTCGATCAGTCCCCATGTAGACGTCCTAGATCCAAGCTATGTCGAGAACAGGCCATTAACAATCAAATCGGGAAAAGTTGCGCGTCGTTTCAGGAAGAATTTTTGTCGCAGTACACTGGAATAACCTGTCGTCGTGAACCCTCCAAGAATACAGCCGTGGTTTCCACCTACAAACATGGTGCTGAACACATTTGATTGAACATTTAACGGCAAAAGGTAGTTGTTGAAATACTGCTCAAAAATCACCTCAAATATAAAAATTATTTCTTACTGTAGTCATTACACAAATTCCCGAATCTACGATGTTGGGTGCAGATATCACCGTCGCATCCATCTTTCACATCTCCTGGTTGTTCACATCTTCGTAGAATAGCTGTGTTGGCGCCTAAAATAAAGTTAAAACGCAATAGCAAACTTCTTTTAGCTAGGTCAACAAACCTTTTATTTTGTATACTATACTGTGCCTGTACCAGTAATTGCATAATTTAAAAATACAAATATCTACCCGTGGTGTACAATATATTAACCGAGAGTGTAAGGTGTACCTTAAATATTATTTGGTTATTCTTATAGGCAACTTTCAAATGCGGAGTCTCATTCTGGGAACCGGTCTTCATTATGGATAAAAAGTTAATTGAAAGTGTACAAACGTGAGAATGTGTTGTAGGATATCATGTTTACTTGCACGATTGCTGGGGCCAATGGCCAATCTTAGTCTTGTGTGTCTATTCTTACATAGGTGGACATTATCTATGCCTTGTAATTATATTTCCGGTTCCTGCCTGTAGAACTTTCTATTACCCATTATAATACCCTGGCCATTTCGCGGTTGCCAGGGGTTACCAAAACGTATTTAAGCAAGGGGGCCAGCATGGAAAATCAGAAAGCCTTCGGGCCAGCCGACTGGCTGGTCCTCCCTCAACCCCTGCTAGGTCTCCTAGTTAGGGGGAATTTTGGCTCTTAGGCCTCTAGTAGGCCCAATTTTGGTTAGGCTATTTTCCCCCAACCTAAAGTAAGCCTTTTTATTAAGCCTCTTAACCCTAACTGAACCCCAAAGTTCCCCAGCTTCCCTTCACATGAAGTTGCAAGGAAGAATTGGAAATTTTAAACTACCATCTAGTCCTACCTGGGGCCGTCAGAGATGTTATTTACTCCTTATCAGTGGCGTAACTAGGGTTTTGTACTGAGGGGGCAACATTAGCCATTTAGCCGAATGGTGTGGAGGGAGAAACTAATAACAGCTGGGGGAGTGCCGAGTTTCCAGTGTGGTCCGGGAAGCTGACATTTTTTGCTGTTTTCCGACATTCTCTGGTTATGTAAAGTGCTGTTGGAAACATTTTTATAAAATCTGTTTTGCTAACTGCATTATATGCACACACAAATAATTTTTTATGTAAATCTTTCAGTTTTTCATGCTAGATACTTGTTTCAAATACCGATGGGTACGGGCAATTTACTTTGGTTTTCGTACATTTTCACTTACGTTTCGTTACGCAGCACCAAAAGTGTTACAGTTTCTTCAACTAGAAAATTTTTGACAGCTTATTATACTGGCATTCTTCCTCAGGCTTGGGCCATGAGACGCACACGCACAAAGAGAGACAGAATTTGAATCATCATGTTCGTTGTGGAAGTTGATAGTTTGTGCGTGTGCATCTCATGGTCCAAGCCTGAGGAAGAATGGCAGTATAAGTATTTGAAAATTTGCTTGTTGAAGAAACTGGAACACTTTTGGTGCTGCGTAACAACACGTAAGTAAAAATACATACTTATTTTTATAAATAAAATACGTCTGTAGGATAATCAAGGTTTTTCAGCTATGCAAAAAGTAACTTGGCCAATTTGCTGAATAAGTCTTCAAAATCGTACAGAGGGTGCAAATCGCCCCTTTGTTCCCTCCCCCCCCCCCCACTCGTTACGCCACTGCTCCTTCCTTATGTTTAAGATAATAGGAGGAATTGATATCAACCTTCCTAACTCTCTTTGAAATATATTTATCTTCTTTTTGTACTAGAGGTTTTGCGGTTAAGTTGAAAATACCTAACTCAAAGTCAAATATAACAAAAAACTCCTTTACCATAGACTTGTTGCTATGTGGAATTCTCTTCCAAACGTTATTGCATCAGCTCCCTCAGCTAACGCTTTCAAAAAAAGACTGGATGATCACATCTCAGGTGATTTTAAGTATTATTTTAATTAAATTGTTCCCCTGTATAATATTACCCTTGTCTTTCACATTTTGACCAAATTGTTGTTATTGTTATGAGCTTTATGTTGTTATTGTTTTTTACACTACAAATTTTTTTTTCTTTTTCTGTAAGTTTGCCACATTTCTTTTTAGGAAACTGGCAACATGAAGTTGTAATTAAATTAAATTACAAAAATTAATTCATTTTCAAACAAATTTCTGTTGAAGTCACGAAGGAGTTCATTTGGTGATCACCATGGTGATCCGTTTCAGTTCATAAGTTAATTTTAATTCCCCAAATTCATTGCCATTTACTAGTAATTTCAGAAAGAATTCGTCACATTGCTATTGCGGATTGTTAAGTCTAAATTAGGAATCTACTAGCTATGCAGCTATTCCTAATGGAGTACCCGCACAACCTCAAACCGCAGAGGGCGCCACTGTTCCTGGAGACCTAGGCAGTTCTCTACCAGCTGGGAGAAAACATGGCGCACTGTGGGAAAATGCTCTTTATATTCCATTTATACCGTCTTATTTCTACGTTTCTTTCAAATAAACAAAAACCTTCAATAAGGCTCGTTAGATTAAATTGCAGAAAGAGTTACAAAACGAACTTGAAATCGTTGAAATCTCAGTTCGATGTAGATTTTATGTAAGCACCAACTACACTTTTACCTTGATAAACAAGGATGATTTATGAGTTTATAACTGCCAATTCAGGCCAATTCCTCAAAATTCAAATCAATTCCTCCAAAATCGTCTTAATTCAGAGCAATTTCGTAAGTTTAGCTGGACTTTGAAATGGGTGGGATTGTATTCCCTTCATTGACTGCAAAGTGACTGGAATTAAGATTTTGCGTGAAGTGGAAGTCAACGATTTGCCAGAATGAAGAAGTAATTAATTGGAATAAATTTGTAGTACCGTAAAAGGGGATAACTTTGACACCAGGGTGATTTTGAACGAAATTAGGAAAAATTTTCTAAACGCGTTTTTCGTCAGTTAACTAACAGATAATTCTTTTTTTTTTACTTTTTTAAACAAGTTTTTATAGCGTTTTTAGAAGTTTAGTAATAATAAGGTTTCATTTTTAAATTAATTATTACTAGTATTCTTGTCATCAAACCATGTTTTCAGGATAAGTTTGAACCTCTTTCAAAGTTACCCCATCCATGTAATATTGAAGAAATGCTTTAGTGAGACTGAATTATACATTCCAGTTTCTGTAAATCATTTTTTTGGTGTGTTATTGATGTTCAAATAACCTATCTGAAGTGTAGGTCTGAAAATATAGCACAAAACTGCAAGTTATCAAGTTAAAAAAATTGCTGTTCAAAGTTACCTCATGCCGGGGTAACTGCAGTGAACACCACCCTTTAAAAGAAAAGAAAAACCTTCAACCCTTAAATCCTTAGTATATACTTGTCTAAGTATTTCACAATTTACAGCTTGTAAAACCATCGTACATAAAAAGTTACTGAATTTTGAAAATGAAGTGTTAAAAAGTTGCCCCTTTTTACGGTAGCAACTATTCCAGACGGTGAATAGAATTTTCTTTGGCAATGACATGGTGGAAATTAAAATTTGCCTAAGGAATTTGAATTGGAACGGAAATGGAATAGCTTCTACGGACACCACTTGCCATTTGCTCAATGAACGGATAATACACTCATATCCGCCTTAACGGAATTGTGCTTGTCACTATACCTAAAAACACTTACGCCCGCTAAAAAAAACCTTATTGATCACTGTCTTGCTCAACACCATTTTTGTAGTTAAAAAAAAAACCTCACTGATCTAGAGAAAATAATGTGTCTACGGCGATTAGTTAACTTACTTAGTGATCGTTTAATGGTACAGTTGGCATTTTTGCTAGTACATTTCTCGAATCCCAAGGATTTAAGCCATTTGGGCTGGCTTTCGTCGGGGCACTTATTAGGTCCTGTTTGACCAGAGCAACTGAAGCAATATCTGTTAAATTCTGCAAATGAACACATTTAAGAGAACTATTATCAATTTCATTAACGCGAATTTACTTCAGTATACTACGTATTATCTAATTTACATTACAGACGTAAAGAGTTGAGGCAAAAATACGCATTGCAGTATGCGTAGCCAGCTTTGCAACAAACATATTGCATCACACTACACATACACAAATTCACATTGCAAACATCATAACTTCATGCAAAAATAACCGTGTTACATATGCGTACCTAAATCGCAAGTCCGGTTAGTTTTGCAGCTAAACATTCTAGTCATTACAGAGGTCACTTTTGGAGCTTAAAATACTGCATCACAGTACCCATATCTAAATTCGCCCATTACTGCAGGTTACATAATATGGTGGCTGTTACTACTTGGTCTTTCTTAACGACTGCCGAAGTGAACTGATGGGTCATTCATATTGGTCATTAACGTGGGGGTTTATCATTCATCAGCTTTAGTAGCATTTAAACATTCATTAAATCCATGCAGAAGCATTTTTTCTAAATGTATGAATGAAGCGAACAGAACCATTTTTTCTAAATGTGTGAATGGAGCAAACAGAACCTCTTTTTTCTTGGAATTCGTGGTTACAAAAGATGCAGAACAAGCATTCGTCTCAAATTGCACAAGCGAGCATTCTTTATGTTAGTAAACAGAGAGAACAAAGTTGTGCATTCATTCAGTGGTCTCTGAATAAGGGAGGGGAGCTGAGGCTTAATGGCGCATCAACAGCTACGTCATTAGCACCAACCTCAGTCACAATGCAGTGGTTTGCAGTCATTAAAGCTATGTAATATATTTAATATATTTATCTAACGTAACTGGTTGCTATGAGCATAATCTAATAGCAGTTTCATAAACTAACTCGATGTCTACAGGTGAATCAGCATTTTAAGCTGTGTAGGCTGTTATTAAGTTTAGGTTTCAGCATGCAGGTCTTCTTGTTGTTTGTGGGGTATATTTTAATACGGGGTTATTCTTTGTGGTGTCGGGGAGTATTGCATTCAATATTAATGTCGACATGGCCTTTAGATGTATAAACGAAATTTGGAAATAAGCCTTCAGCAAAATCATACACCTCACGTTTATGCACTACATTTCTTTCAAGTGATGTGCCCCAGATTAGAACCAGCAAAACAGTACATCTCCAGGTTACTGCCTTACCATCGTTACCGATGTGGTCACTTGTCCAACGGCATAAAGACAACTCACTGAATCCATTATTGAGGTCACGACCGTGACCCGGACTCCATTCAACTAAATGTGTTCAGTCATAGGCACTGGAGAGGGAAAACTCAATTTATTCATCGTTGAGCCTAAGGAGTGTGTTTTTATTCCCTCTCCAAAGCCTACGACTAAGCACATTCAGTCGAACAGAGTCCTGGTCTCGTTTGCGAACTTAGTAACGGGTTCATGGAGTTACTTTTATGCCAGTGGACAAGTGGCCATGTCGATAAAGGCTGTATAACAGTGGTTTGGAGATTGACTGGTTGAATGAAATGTAAGTACCGGTACATAAAAATGAATCACCATACTACGTTATTCTAGTGTATGATTGTCGCTGATGGCTATATTATTTACAGCGACTTGTCCCCTTTATTGGAGCAAAGCGCTCTCATCCAAATTTAGACTGCGCATCATGCGTAAACTAAAATGACTATCCAAGCTGCACGTTGTATGTAGGAATGCGTGTGCCTGGACAAAGTTTATCAAAAAAAAAATGCAGAATCCGACATCGGGTTGAACAACCAGCAGGGTGACAAAATGGGAAGAGACCTGAACAAAATTGCAAGAGTCAAGAGCAAAAGAGACAACAGCCAAACAACAACCATGAGTGTCGTGGCCATGTCGATTGTTAAGCAGAGGCCATGTCTGATTGTTAAAGGCGTGTTTCACAAGAGCCAAACAACAATAACGGATGGATTTAAACGTCTACTTCATGGAATGTTTGAGCATGCCAAATACGAAAAATATGTTTCAATGTGCTGTTTGGAAACATCCATTACCTGTAAATTTGTGCATTTCCTTTCCAGAATACTTTCTTTTCCTAGATATTTATAGGTTGTTAGGATCCTGCCAGCTGGGTAACCCAAGTTCCCGGAGCGAAGGGTATCCATCTTTTTTTCCTCTAGCGCTCCGCAGTGTGGACACGCTTTCGCTTTCCTCTTTACCTTCGTTTTTATCAAGCCATTCGCTTTATAGATAACACTGCAGGATCCTTCACTGCTATAACATGAATCTATGCATGCCAAAGAATACTCCCTCAGAGAAGATGCCTCCTTCGCCAGGCTGCCCTCCGCCACCTTAACCCAAATGTTTTTGTCGACCCGTCGCATTCGCTTCCTGCATCTCCTTCCTGGCACAGCTCCCGCTTCAGGGACCCCATCTTCACCACTTCTTTCACCAGGCCCTCCACTCACTGCTTCTGTATCTCCCGTTCTTTGCAGCCAGTTAATAACGTCATCGTCAATTCTTCGCAAGCCAACATCTTACTCATGGAACATGACCTCAAACGCTGTCTATCCTTGATCCTTCGTGCAGCTCTCTTGCCACTCACAAAGTCCACCTTCGGCATCTCCTCTGGCTCTCGAGCATCATCCACTTCGTCCAGACAACGCCTCATGGATCAGGCCTTGCCATTTTCCTCAACAGACATTCATCTCGACCTTTGCCTTACAGCAATCCAACACCCTACAAGAATGGATCTAGTACTCCTCCGCCGGGACTTTATGGGAACGTCACCTTCCCCCCCACCCTCCCCTCCTTTGGCTTCTGGGAAACTGCGTCATTGCTCTCGTTCGCATACCAATGAATATTTTGTGTCTTCAACCATTAATCCCATCTTTTGTCGGTCCTTAACTTCTCCTTTCTGTGCTCTAGGTCGTTGTCATTAGGCCCCCTCTCCCATTGCTGACCTTCCCTAGTTTCACCCTTCGTCCTAACATGACAGTGAGTTGGACGCTGCCTCTGCCGACTGTTAATCCAGACCAGGACCATGCTTCTCATCGCGTTTTTTCATCGACTGCTTTCAGACGATGAAGATGCATTTTTAATGCCTGCTGCCTTTATCTTTCGTCAAGACCACCTCACATTCGTCTACTTGCACCGGCATCGGCCATTCGATCTCCCGACGTCACCCGCAAAGTCCCACCTATCTCTTCAATCATTCCCCAACTTTCCTCCACAGCCACTTTCCTTTCTCACAGCGACATTGCTGTCTTCTTCCTTTTCCCACCACCTTTCACCCTTTGATTGAAGGGATGTCCACTATCCTCTACTTCTTCTCACGACGTTCGGGTTTCCCAAAGAGCTTTCGTATTCCAAGACCCTTTGCCACCGTTGGATACTTTACAGCGAGAGCCAGCCCTTTTCACACACCATTCAGGAAGATCTTCGTCACCAGCCAGCCCTTCGCCTATGGATCCGGGCCGTTGCCTTTACCCTCGGCATCTCCTCTCGGTTCACCTTCTTCCTCAAGCCCCCCCCCCCCCATCCATCACCCCCCCATCCATCACCGGATCTGCCAATCACTGCTTCGACATCTCCCGCTTCCGATGCCCAGCCCACAAAGTCATTCTTGTCCTTGGCAAACCAAGAAACGAAAACATTGGGACAAGACCCCCCATTGCTGACTCTTCATGTCGAGGTCTTACTCATTCTTCTCGACACTCTAGCAGCCCACCGTCGGAATCACCCACTGCTGTCGGTGGGTGCTTTCCCTCGCTCCCTGCCTTTCTTTGCCGTCCACCACTGGAGCTTTGCGGACCTTTGCCCTTCACAGCCTGCAACCCTTTGCCACCCGTCACTCACATGCAGGAGCCCATCGGTACCATCCAACCAGGCTCTGGGCACTGGTCTCGGTCCTCCTTTGCCGTCAGGTGACCACACAGACTTTTAGACTCTCATCTCGCCTTCACATCCACGCTGCCTGCCCTTCTCAACCTAGTTCTGTGCCACACTACACTCACTCCCCTCCTTCGCAGTGTCTGTCTTGTAGAGTGCAACGTCATGAAGGAACCATTGGCTAAACTTCCCGGCTTTTCACAATGCTCCTCTCTTCATTTCATGGGGAAGCATTCCTGCACTAGGATCCACGCCATTGCATTTTTGCTGTCTTGCTTTTCCGTGGCGACTCACTAGCCTGTTCCTTAACGTTTGCCATGGCCAAACATGGTGGATTATCCTCCCCATCCTTTGTTACATTATCTGGTAATTTATCGGCCTACACACCCACTGACCCTAACAAATGCACATGGGCAGCAATTGTCTGCGGTAAGCCTAGATATGCCCCCCATCTTGCCTGCCATTCTCATCGCACCTGCGATTACTTTTGCAAACCCTGCACTATTTCCACCTCCATCAGCCGAGCTGAGTGGAACATTATCATGGTGAAACAAGAACAATCAAACTTCCGCAAAGTTCAGATCTACAGGCAGAACCTCCGTGAGATGCAATAAGCATTAGATGGGATTTCACCCACTCCCGGAAACAACAACTCCATTCTGCCACCCAGTCCTTCTCCCTTTGGGCCAAGGAAGAAGACCCCCATCACCCTCCTTTTCATCATCCACACCAACTTCAAAAGATTCTTTACATTCATCAACCCGTTCCAAAAGTTCCATTCTGCAATCTCCTTCATCCCCGAAACTCAAGAACTGATGACCTTCCATCAAAAAATTAATATGACAGGGCTGTTTCTCAACACCCCATGGTCTCCGCAAGTGATTCAGGCACCTTTGTCTCCAATCCCGGAGTAAATACACCCCCAGTTCCGACAAACTCATCTGTTTCTTAAGCATTGGATGATGTTCCATCCTCACAACTCACATCGGACAATTCACAGGACAACTCTATCTCCCTCTTCGGGCTAGAAGATCAGGCCAATGCCAAGGCTCCAACTCCACCACAATCTAAATACGCTGACACCGATTTCCTTCAAAAGACAATTAGGCACGAACTACACCAGTCTAAATGCAAGGTCAAATCTCCAACCCATAGTCGGTTTTCTCCAGCAGCAGTCCAATGCTCTCGACGCTGTTCGTGCGGCTCAAGAGAATGCAACTTACGAAGCATCAGAACTTAACATCAAATTCTCGAAACTCCGTTTGAAGCTCAAACTTGCTGACTCAACCATCAAGCTTATCTCTCTCCTCCTACACAGTACACAACGGCTATGCTGCCTCCAACATTGTCAGCTCGCAGCATTAAGAAAGCCTGCCTAATCCTTTTCTATCAGACTTTGGCCATCCAAATCAGATCCTTGCTTTCGTTCCCGAGATCCCCGAGTACCTAAGTCTCGACCAAAACCCATTGTGAAACCGAGTGATCCGACCACCAGCAATTTGGCCCCACACGGTGCCACAAGCTTCACTCCCATCCAGCTCCGGAACAATAGCAACACGATCAGACACCGCATCTTCAAATCCACCCTTCCCATCCGGAAACTCGCATGACCCCATCGCTCGTGCCTGGATTGCAGCTAATTCAACCTTTTCAACGGACGAGTTCATCGCTCACCAGCTCTGGCAATTTGATAATGACGAGGACTTCAACACGATCCACCCAGGAATGAAACAGCGTTCTTTACACGTAACTCAATTACTTTACACATTAATCGTTCGAAATGAAAGAAACTCTTCTCCAATCTTTGGCTTTTCAACCACAACATCTGAACTATGTTCCAGACCTCATCACAGGCCATTTTTTTTCCACCAACAGGAAGATCATGGCAGCTCATTCCAATGTAATTACCCTTTCTCCTGACCTCTTCCAAAAATACAATTTTTTAACTCTGACAACCTGGACTCATTCAATCATCTGGCATCATCCGGACAACACCACAACGTTCTTTCTTCTGACTCCGTCAACAAACTCAACAATCAACTGCTCAGTGTCGCCGGCCCCAACACCACCTTCCTCACTAACAAGCAGATAATTCCATTCACAGAACCATCATGGTTTCTTTATCGAATCCCCATGCAGAATTGCCCAATTCTCTCCATTTCAGACAAGTAATATATATATATACTGTATAAAAAAAAAAGACACCTTATATCCCCACACGCACACGGGGACGCATTTTTCGAACCTTTTCGTATCTCCTTCCATTTTGGAATTTTTTTTTCTGAAAAGAAAAAAAAAAGACCTGTTGACCGTAAATCAACTCAAACCTTCGGTTTTGCGGAGACCGCGACTCCTGGGTTGCCAGCTTGTAACCCTAGAGACCGTCAGGTGGTGCCCAATACCAGTTTTGACAAGGTGTCTGTAAATGCAAAAATGGATATTTCCAAATGGCACATAGGAACATGAAATTGCCAGCCCCTCAACTGTTCCGGTTGAATTTTGCTTCTTATTGCCTAAATGGGATGAATTTTGTTTCTATTGCCTAAACGGAAATATACATTATCTGTACCCACCCTGCCTCCCTTCTTGAAGCACCACCATGACAAATTGAGAGCTGGGCTCTTTTATTGGAGGGGTGCATGTGCGCACTTGGGTTACCAAGCTGGCTGAATCCTAACAACCTAAAAACCTCTAGGGAAACACAGCATTCTGGAAAGGAATGCAAAAATTTACAGGTATTGTATATTACGTTTTAGGCAATAGAAACAAAATTCAGCTGGTCCTACTGAGGGGCCGGCAATTTCATGTTTTGACGCTACTTGAACTATTGATATGGTTGATCGTTACCCAACTTTCAAATCAATGCGCGTAAAGCAGACATGCAGTTGAGAAAGTAATAGGGGCACAGACGGGAAGAGGGAAAAGGGGAAAACCAAGCCCAAACAGCAAAGAAAGCGGAGCCACATTCATTATGTCAACAGTGGAAGTTGCAACTGCCCTAGTTTTATTTTATTTAAAATAAGATATCTTATAAGATATCTCTCGTGAAGCTTTAGCCTTTAGGCTTGTTAGTTTAAATATCTGGCAGTATTTCGGCGGTTCTAAGGTTAAGTATTCCAATGTTTAGTATGTATAAAAGCATAAAGTGTCGAGTGTTTTTGTCTCGTATCAAGAGAACATGTGGGAAGAATTAAAGAGTTAAATTTGCCAATTTCACGTTATTTAAAAGAATAATGACTGTTTTACTTAGCATTGTTAATCCATTAGCTTTAAAGTCACTCTAAGTAATTGTAAGGGCAACTTTAGGAATAGGAATGGTACTTGTGACCGTCAGGAGCTTTTTTGACAGTGAATTTTAGGCGGCCTAGCTTAACGTGGTAACATAGGCACAGATTATTTTTCAGTCTGCTTAATGGTCCACCAATTAAAGCACGAGAGCCCGTGCATTCACCTCGCCAGGATAAAAGCGTGGAAGTGTAAAAAATTGATATCGATCTTCCGGGAGCATACGTGGTGTGTAGCTATGCTCGTGCACATCTCTCTCGTGGGTCTCGTGGACTATTGTTCTGTGAGGATCGAAAGTCGAATGGATGGCTCTCTGCATGCAGAGGTACTAGTTGGTAGGATAGAAAATTGTTGTGGCTAATAAATCTTTTGTTATTACTTGTGGTACCGTTTGAAATTGAAGTATAAAATCAGTTTAGCTTAAATAGCTGTTATCCTGGTTTAAATGGACTTATTTTACACCATTGAGTGTTTCAACTAGACTGGCAAAACATCGCCTACATCTCCAACAATATGTTCTCTGCAATATTTTGAACTGTTTGCGATTCTTCATTGCCGATGTTTGGGCTACTGCTTTTCTAGTGTATTTATTGATTTTCCTTCTTAACTGCAATTCTTGCTTCATCTTCAAAAAATAAACGCAAGATTATTTGGCAATTAGTCGAATATTCTTCATGCCACTGTAGTGAAGAGACAGTAGAAGCATTGGTAGTCGACTGGTGGCAGCGTACCGGTACAAATACTGCCATCGTTCTCATTGCCACCTTACTTGTGGAGTAGGTTGGCTAAGCCAGGCAAGGGCCGCTCCAAAACAATAAAATTTTGCACTAAACTGCACATTACTGATGTTGATTTAGTAGGTTAAATACTGCCTCACTGTATGCTAACCTAAATACGCCTTTAAGAAGCCTGTTCTTCATCACACTACACATACCTTTATCAGTATTACATGCTGCACCTTCGCAGGTAGTTGCACACGTTGACTTTAAAGGCCTGTTCATCACACTACACGTACCTTTATCAATATTACAGGCTTCATCTTCACAGGTAGTTATACACACTGAATCTTCACATTGATCTGTTATGACTCCCTCTATTTTGCTGCACTTTCTAGCAATAATTGTATCTGCAAGGGGAAAAATACAACTATTGAATAAATTCAGGTCAGACGAGGCAGTGGGAGCATTAACAATCTACCCCAACGAAGGTACACGCTAATGCATCTGCATCAAGTTGATGAGATTACATAAACCAACAGATGATATTACTGTATTCTGCATCTGGAACATCACTGCCAAGGTTCCATCATTTATGGACCTTTCGTCTCATAGCTGCTCTCCACTCAGATGTACCACTGTGGACCTTGGATGCAAGATGCTTTACTTCAATCTGCCTCACCCAGAGGGTCATTGTCAAAGTGCTACATTTAACTTTAATATTAAAATTTTGTGGGAACACTATTTCAAAAGTTAATTCGACAATTTGCATTGTGGAAATTTTCGACAAACACTTTTCCTTCCAATATGGTGTGGAATGACATTTTCTTGCCGATGTTCCAGAATTTTGATAGTAATTGACTCCAGCGCCCTCCAGCAGCCCTCACACCCCTTTTTCCACCACTTGGTTCATCCCAAACTCCAATCGCAACTGCAAGTAAAATGGCGAAAAGCGCTCCACTCTCCTGTTGCTCACGACCATGAAGAAGATTGGTCAGAAGAGTAAAATTTGAACAGACGCAACTTTCGATCTGATCTGAGCCAAGTAGGAAATAACGAAAAGTAGAGAAGGGTGACGAAGACAGACAGCGTAATTCCACATGAAATTGGAAGGAAGAGTGTCTGTCGAAAATTTCCACAATGGAAATTGCCGGATTAACTTTTGAAGTAGTATTCCAACAAAATTTTAACATGAATTTAGTGCTTCAAAGTAGCAAACCATACAGCATATTTAGCGTTAACTTTAATAATTTTGGTGTACAGTATTAGACAACGAATTTTGAAGACTTTTGTCAAATAAGCATTGATGCCGTTCTTCTTCCTGGACAAAAACTCCGTTGTTACACCTTAGAATTGTTATTCGAGAAATTTGCCTTAGAACTATCTATAGCTTAAAAAATGCTCCAAAATTGCAATGTTGATAAATTTCAATAATGGGAAGTAACGGAGGGGCTATGCGCAAATGTTTGCACAAACGCTGTCATTCACCAGGAATAATTAATCCCTATGCCGAACTCGATAAAACATTTGAAATGTTCAAAATTTTACGTCCGATAATGTTTTAAGCTCGATATGGTATTGCATCCAGAATTTTAAGGAACCGTAGGAAGTATTGCAATGTCATTAAAATGAGAATAAGTACAAATTTAAAATAAATTTCTATATGCCATGAAAACATGCATTACCTAATATTTAACATTCCGTTTCTCCTTATGTTGTGTGATCTAGAGATTGAAGTTCTATGGTAGG
Organism: Lithobius niger; assembly: GCA_023313725.1. Taxonomy (NCBI): domain Eukaryota; kingdom Metazoa; phylum Arthropoda; class Chilopoda; order Lithobiomorpha; family Lithobiidae; genus Lithobius; species Lithobius niger. Next base: position 67,701 of record JAHWFP010017119.1, on the reverse strand, counting down.
CGTCGCTACCCACCGTACATGTGCGGCCTCCTGTATATAAACGCTGATGATGGTCCCTGTTTCATGTTCTTTCTCTAACCTCCGACCGGTTCGGTCGTTCCAGCTGTGTACAAGATTCTCTTGGTCTCACTCGGCTTCCGATGCCTCGAGCTAAAGGTACGCCTCGGGACTCCCTGCCCCATGCAGGAATTTTCCGCGGTCCCGTTGTCCACTCGATCTCCTTCGGCAGACTCTGGGTTTCCGGAGATACTCACCTGTGGACCTTCATCTTCTGAGCGTCCGGTGGTCTCCAACCCGATCGCCAACACTTCATCCACGCCGCCTATTCAATGTGGACAACCGAACCCAAGAAGTCAAGAATTCCTTGATTTACAAGCGGATTTCCTCCAAGCTAAAGAACCATATTCCCGCTTGAAACTCCAACTAAAAGCTCGGCGCTCCAGACGAAAGCGTCCGGTGCTTCCTCAGGATGGTCCCGTCAATTTGTCTTCCCGATCCTCTCGGCATTTGGATAGAGTACACGCACTTATGGATTCCGCTCTCCGGTCTTTCAGCCATAAGCGTCTCGTTTCTCCTCAACGGATACACCCTCATCATTTCACGGACAGCTGGGTGCAGTCGGCAGCCAGGAAGATCTGCCTCTCTTCCCCAGCGGTCATCGGCCCTTCAAGTCTTCCTGCCCTCTTGTCTTGTCATTCCTCATCCCCTCACCGGCACCCATCGCACACCTCCGGATCGGACTCCGGCAGCCGTATCAGCCTCCTGTCGATATGTCGGACTCTTCTTCTCGGAGGCGCCTCTTGATCAACTGGTGGAACCTGACCCTTCCTGACTTGTTGAAGGCAGTAGAAATAGTTATACCAGACTGTTTTCTATACAAACCTTCCCCTCAAGACTACGCTCCTTCCATAAACCGCGGACTCTCTACTGGATTGATCTGCGCGATCAACCGCCCCGACAGAATCCTGTCCTCGGACAGTCTACCACGCTGCTCACCTCCCTGTTTCGCATCAGTGGCCTCCTTCTGAGGAATGGGACTCCTTTGGAACTAGGTAAGGAGCTACCCTCCCCCCCCCCAAAAAAAAAAGATGTATTGCCAACGGTAGTACGGAATGAACGTAATCCACCAAGGTGTCTTTCCCTTTCATGTATGCTATTGAAGTTCAGGTCATCTATCAACTGGTTGCGATAGCCCTGGTTGGCCTTTCTTTGATTCTTAAATGCTTTACGGAGTAGTGCTGTGCGCTTCCGTAATCACAACCTCCAATCCCCTCCCCTCCCTCCACTTGCAAGTGACAATCCAAAACGCATGGCTTGTCATTTGGATTGTTTGGGAGGAAAAAGGGAAGAGAAGGAAGCATAGTGCAGACTGGCTGGGACTGGCAAAGCCCACAGGAAAACTTAAAAACCAAATCAAAAATTAAAAAAAAAAACGTAAAATTATACATAATTTTTATTTTGCGAATATTCGAATGGAATTATCATATTCGAATATGCCCTTAACGAACGAATATTCGAATATTCGTCCGACCCCTAATTCTTACCTCATTTTTCTTCACTACTAGTAGTCAATAACGAGTGGCAAAGAGAAACCTCAAAAGTAAAAAAAAAATTAACCTTTCACCAACCTTTGTCATCCTCAGTAGTCTGAAACTCGCACCGTCCTGAAAAGTCATAATCACCACATTCGCTGTAATCTATTTTTCTCATCCAATCAGGCACTGATTCGTCGGGGCACTTTTCCCTTTTGTCACATGCTTTATTATCACATTTGAAGCACCGTTTGTTATGAACTGAAATAGTAATAACTAAACGTCAAATCTTTTCAGTTTACTGGCATTGTTAAAATATTGGTCGCTTAGAGCAAAGCATTCCAGAAATTACTTCAGAATTCATACGGCCTTTTGAATTAGTCCACGACATATCACTGATAAAACGGTAAACCAATGGAATCTTATCAGAATATCAAGAATTAAAATAAATTATTCCACAATAAAATTCACATCGCTTAAAATCAATATTCCTCACAATGCAATAATTAAAAGTATAACAAATGTGGTGCACTTGACTTATTAAAGCCTTTTAACTTACATGCGTTATGGTCTATAGACTTATCAAAAAGTACGTTAGTATGGCACCTCTCAAGATTCAACAGCATCATTAACATCAGTCCAATCCAAATAATACGTACAACGACATGACAGTTTGACAGTTTCCAGGCCTCTGATGAAAAATGGCATTACAACAGAAAAATTTGAACTTCGTCAGTAGGGAACACGTTTGCCACCAGACAACATAAAAAATCATGTTCAAGGGCACGTTTGCCACCAGGCAACATAAAAATCATGTTCAAGGACACGTTTGCCACCAGACAACATAAAAATCATGTTAAAGGACACGTTTGCCACCAGACAACATAAAAATCATGTTCAAGGACACGTATGCCGCCAGACAACATAAAAATCATGTTCAAGGGCACGTTTGGGCCACCAGACAACATAAAAATCATGTTCAAGGACACGTTTGCCACCAGACAACATAAAAATCATGTTCAGCACGTTTGCCAGTCAAGACAACATAAAAAATCATGTTCAGGGACAGCTGCTCTTTCCAGTTGAAAAATTGATATGAATAAAGTTGGTTGCCTATAGTTACTAGGTGATGGCTACTGGCCACTCCAAAGAAAATACATTTTTATACGAGGTGCTAAAAGGCTTACAGAACACCTTCAGTTACAGAAAGGTTAGGGAAACGGACGGAAAGAAATGTACCTTTTGCTGGTTCTGACCTTAGGGAAAGCGGAACTGCAGTGTTACCTACACCACAAACAAAACCCACTGGGTGAAAGAAAGCGCCAAGTTTCAGCCAGTAAAAGTATTGATATCAGAATAAAATTGGCAGCCAAAAGGTTTTCTACATGGTGCACCCCGCCTACGAACAACTGCCAGGATAATACTACCCAGGAGAGGGGGGGGGGGGGGTTGAGGCTACCCAGGAGAATGGCAGTTTCCCTGAGGTGGGGAGGCAGGCAGTTGCGCCTACATTATTATCCTCTCCTCTTCCTTACTTACCTCCTCACTCATTCCCTTTCCCCCTCACTACCTTACCATTTTTTATTCTGAATCCTTGACAATTTTTTTCCTGGATCGTTTCATTTTTCTTCTCAACTACGAAACATTTTTTCGTTGATTGATAAAGCGGTTGCATGTTTCTCTAGAACCTGAATTGTTGATCCTGAAAACTGTTGCATTCTTTGTTTGATTGCACAACGCATTCTTCCTTGTGAAATCCAAGCACCAGTGGGAGAGGCTATATTACAAGACAGAAGAGACACTCATACGGACAGGCAGACAACACGACGTCATCACTTTATCCTAAGTCCCCCCCCCCCCCCCGGAACCTGAGACCACGACTCCACGAGTTGACTTTCCTCAACCCCCTGTCCATGACTGGTCATGTTAATTCTACCAAATTTCATGTGAAATCTATGCTCACCCCACGGACGACCCCTACCCTAGCACGACGTCCCCTAATGGAGGGGGAGTAATGCTGTCCCCTTTGATTGCATGACACTGCCCCACCCGTGGTACATCACCCCCTCCCTACTGAGGTGTGTAAATTCCCCACTCAGGCACCATCCCCCACAACAAGTCGCACCACCGAAACCCACGGCTCCTCTGTATCCAATTGGAATGTTCAAATTCCATCAAATTTCATGTAAATTCTACATGCTTCTGTCAGGATTTCTAAATTCTGCCAAAGGTAATGCAAATTTTTCTACGTGATGGGATGATTTTTAAAAATGTGACGCCCTCGGGTACCAATCCCCCAAAAAAGTCACCCCACTGGTTCCCATCGTCAACCAGGCTGTATAAATTCCACCAAATTTCATGCAAATTCTATGTGACGAGGGCGTATTTTAAAAACGTGACTAAAGTGACGTCATCAACCCTACATGTCCTGAATTGATGTCATTACCCATGTGAACCCCATGGCCCACACTTTTGTCTGCACAATCTCGAACCACCCGCAGGAAATTGAACCCTCGTGAGAAAATTCTGTGCGAACCCGTCCCACCCCATTGTCACGTTGTCACTCTATGGATTCATTCCATCACGTGACCCCCTCCCGCCAGTTCACACTTTCTGAACCCCCAGTCTGGTTATGTAAATTCTATGTAAACCACGAGTTTTCCCTCCAACACGTTAGCAATTACGCCAACCTCGCTCAAATGGTTGGAAGCGTCACTATCTTGCAAACCCACAACCCGATCCGTACACATAACACAAAACGTACAATAAAGGAATGCAGATCAGCGTGAGTACATAGCAAACATCAATAGAAAGGCTTAGAAACATTTCCCGTTTATGTTTGGCCGTTCTCGCCGCATTCCTCCTTCACGTTTGAATGTTTCCTACACGTTCTTTAGGATGACGTAAAATATACATTAAACAGTTCTAGATCATGATCGAAACATCTGAGCAGCTTTAAAGCGTTATGTAAGATGTTCAAAATTAGAATTTTAAAGGTTATCGCAAGGTTTTGCGCTCATGTTTGGGGGTGACCCACGAGCTATATGTACCCTCTCTTCAGTAAATGAGCCCAGAGGAAACTTGTACAAGAAAACGGACTCAGATAGTGTTGGGAACATCAATACGGCTTTTTAACATCATTAAAAAGCATGTAGATATGTTTCTAATGCATGTTAGGGGTTTTCACTGCATCCTTGTTTACGTCACTACGTTCCTTATTCATGTCACTACCTACACTAATTAGTGTAAGTGTCAAGATGTGTTTAATGATCGGGTTGTGGGTTGGTGCGCTGACAATACCTTAGAAGCGGACACGTATAATTTACATGAAATTTGGTAGTATTTACATGCCCCGACTGAGGAGGGTGAGACTTCCCACGGGCGGCCCGAGGTTGTGCGGATAATAGTGTGGGCTACGAGGGGGGGGGGGGGGGGGTTCAGGGGTAATTACGTTAATTCTGGTCATGTAGCATGACGACATCACTTTTGGTCACGTTTTTAAAAAATATCCTCGTTACATACGGTTTAAATAAAATTTGGTGAAATTTATACATCCCGAAGGGGGACGGTGAGGGACTCGTGGAGTGACATTTTTGGGGGATTGGTACCAGAGTGTGTCACGTTTTTTAAAATCACCCTATCACGAAAAATATCCATGAAATTTGGCAGAATTTACACATCCTGACTGAAGGCATGTAGAATTACGTGAATTTGGTGGAATTTACACATCCTGACTGAAGGCATGTAGAATTACGTGAATTTGGTGGAATTTATACATCCTGACTGAAGGCATGTAGAATTACGTAAATTTGGTGGAATTTACACATCCTGATAGGCGATGGAGGAGCCACGGAGTTCCGTGGTAAGACATTTTTTGGTGGTTGGTACTTGAGGGGGAATTTATACACCTCACGACTGGCTGGGGAGGGAGTCGTGTCCCACGAGTGAGGTGAAGTCATGCAATGAGAGGGGCGGCATCATTGCTGGGGAGGGGTCACCCTTTTGGGAGTGTAGAATTTACATGATATTTGGTAGAATTTACATGGCCTGTGCTGGAGACGGGATGAGATGAGTCCCCATGGGGTGATGGGGGAAGGGACTGAGGCTTAATGGCGCATCAACAGCGAGGTCGTTAGTGTCAACCTCAGTCACAATACAGTGACCCAGGTTGCCACTGCGCCACATATTACAGAGATGTTAAACAAACCCCAAATCTAGATTTTATCATAGATCTGTACCTCCTGCAAAAATTAAACTCCGAACAGGAGGACAGACTTACCCCGGGGGATCGCCCGGGGTTATTGCCCATGGGGTAAGGTTGGGGGATCGCCCATGGGGTGAGGTTGCGTGTGGAAATGTTCCGGGGGAGCGGGGTTTGCCGTGGGGTGAGCGTAGAATTTACATGAAATCTGGTAGAATTTGCATGACCTGTGGTGGAAGCGTAGAATTTACATGGAATTATATAATATACGTGGCCTGTGGTGGTGGAGGGGGGAAGAGGAGAGTCAACCCATGGGATGAGGTTCGGTGGGTTACATTCTGGGGGAAGGTATTACCCGTAGGGTGAGTGTAGAATTTGCAGGAAATTTGGTAGAATTTACATAGCCTGTGGTGGAAGCTTAGAATTTACATGAATTTGGTAGAATTTGCACATCTCGATTGGAGGGGGTACGGTTCTGGGGGTCTGGGGAGGGGGAGTTGGAAGGGGTTCCATGGGATGATATTCTTGGGGGGTGGCCCATGGGGTTGAGGTCTCGTGGGGTGTGATGATTACGTCACCGTATTTACGTAGAATTTACATGTATAATTTGGTAAATTTTACATCCCAATGGGAACCATCCCAAGGAGGGGGTGGCTTATGAGGTAACAATTAGGGTGAGGGCCTGCACGTGTTATGGGGTTGGGTCCCATGGGGTGATGACGTCGTGTCATCTGCCTGCCGTGTGCTTGTCCGAGTTAGTAACAAAATTGGTTTGTAGCTATTTTTTTAAGTGAATGAATGATAGTGTATTGCATAATGACTCGAAGTTTGTTATGTCGAACTTGTATTAAGAGCGTCACTCGTATGAGTACCGAAAAATGCCCCATTGGTGGTCATCATAGCTGAACCTCAGATTTTAAACAGTTTACCTATGCGATCAGTAGTTGACTTCATTACACCTATAAACATAATACAATAACAATAATGATAGTAATAATAATATCTGCGGTAACTATTCATTCTAAACAATATTCTTACCAGTAGTCAAGTGTGTTATGAAGATAACGAGAACACAGCCAAGCCTCAATTTAAAACGAATTTTCATTCTTGATATCTATCCTTAAAAAAAAATTATTAGGGACGAGAGGTTTTAAGTTTTATATTTTAATATAAACAGGGCAACTGTGCAATCATATTTTTACCTTTAGTGAGTATAGAAATAAAAATAAACAAAAAAAATGTAACCCTTATGCAACGAATACCATGGAAATACGACAAGTTTTATTTTTAACTGTAAGCAGGACACCCATCTGAGTCGTACTGACATACTGTATGCAGGGCTCTAACCAAACCTGGTAGCCTTCGACAATCTTTTTGAAAATCGGGAAAGGACAAGGAACTTTTACTTAATCCCCAAAAATACCTTCTGTCCGATGCGTAAATTCTATTTACAATTAACCTACAGTAATGTTAAATCAGCTGCTAACTAACCACCGTTTTACCTATCATGTTTCAAAACATCTGAAAAGTTGTGCAATACATCGAAACCCTAAATAATTTAAGCCTTAACACTCGCCGAAGTAACTTACTTGAAAAAACATCTGGATATTCACCGTGGAATAGACGTGAAACAGGGTTCAGACAAAACTTGGAAAACCTGGAAATCACAGGGAAAACGAAAATAGAGCCAAAATCTCAGGGAAATTTCAGGAAAAACAAGAATTTTTTTGAAAATCAGAGAAAAGACAGGGAAATTTGGAAAAAAAATGCGTTTGTGTGTGATCTGTAAGTTCCATTAAATTGGCAGATGAGAAACAAAATTCTAGGCTAGCAGCAAATATTTTAATTTGTGCTTTAACATGTTCAAGTATTTTAGATATATCTTCAGTAAACCAAATCTTAGGCTAGTACCAACATCTGTGATAAAAATGCGTCTAGCCTCATCTGGACTAGTCTCTAAACAGCTATTGTTTGGGATATTGGATTATTTTCGTACAAATATTAATAAAGATATTAGCTACTGACTGTTTCCCTAATTAAATTGTTTGTCAAACACCTGGAAATTGCTGTTGGATGCACCTGGAAAACCTGGAAATGTCAGGGAAATTGATAATTAAAAAATTGTCTGAACCCTGTGGAACTATTACAGAATTTTCTGAACTCCGGTGAGTTTTTTTTAACTATGCAATGACACCTTCTACTAATAGTTCAGTAAGATCAAAGCCTTCCCAACCCCTTCTTTGAAATTTCACCCACACTGACGAAAATTACCTAGTAATGTCGGATGGTACCATGTGTGGTGACATTACTAAAACTATGTTAGGGGTAAGATTTTTGTCGCACACAACTTCGTTCCGTTCCATTCCATCACAGGCCGTCAAATTTCTGTCTGGATTAAAAGCATGTATACTGCTGTCCCGTTCCGTGACGATCCGGGACGGAATTGTCGAGGCAGAATCCTTTCAGTCAAAAACTGATGTCATCGGAGAAGTGTACACACTGCCGTCAGTCGACGGCCGTTGTCTCGCCCAAATTGATCACGCCTAAATTGGCAATGCAAATGAAGACGGACTTATAGTAACCTTAAGCAGAAAATTAAAATAGAAAGTGGTAGTGAATTAGGCATTGTAATTCTTTAAGCTCGGACATGACGACATTTAAGTCCAGAAGTCAAAGAACGGAAATAGATTCACATCTGCATTTAGTAGGGGAAATGCATGCACAGGCGTGTGCAAGCGCATTTTTCGTTAATTTGGGGCATTTAGGACCTAAATTTGAATTTAAGAATACGCCTAACAGAAATTCGAAAAAATTTCCTTTGTTCAAAACGCGTTTTCCAATTTGTGACGCCACTATTTCAAGAGGATTAGAAGGGCACACTTATAAATAAATAAACACACTGAACTATTGTAATGTTAGATAATAATTTATTTTACGCCAATTGATGACCACTGTTTTGCTCTAAATACGTCTGTTGGTGCTTAAGAGCATTGGGGTAAACCGAAGAAGGTGGGTACTAATATTTAGTTCCTTCGGTAAGTTGCCTTTGTTCGAATTTCGATGGGCACGAATGGAGTTTCAATAGTGAACTCTTCACAAATCCGGTACATACGCCGGTAATTATCTAGATTAGGGGCACCATGTCAAGTCACTTAATTTTTGTACTACCGACGCTACTCTTCATCCTAACACCATTTCGCATCATAAAACCCGGGGGAAATGTGTATAAACTAATCAAACATTTTTCAAAAGACGTAAAATAATAGTCACAGATGTGATAAAGCAGCGGTAATGGCAGCTATATTGTGAGGGAAAAAGGGTATCCAGAAAACCCGATTTGCACAACGATGAAAGTTTACCGAAATTTTTTTTTTCGACTTAATGTTCCAAATGCAACTCACTCGCGTTGCCTAATGTAACCAAACCTATCCTGGTAATTATCTAGATTAGGGGCACCTCGCCAAATCACTTAATTTTTGTACTAACCGACGCTACTCTTCATCCTAACACCATTTCGCATCACAAAATCCGGGGAAAACGTCTATAAACTTATCAAAAAATTATTTAAAAGACGTAAAATGCTAGTTACAGACACGCTATAAAGCTACGGCAGTGGCAGCCATACTGTGAGGTGTTTGATTCGGGAAGCAGGGTAGCCAGAAAACCCGATTTTCACAAAACAAACGTTGCGGAAATTTTTCTTTCGTTGTTTTGTTATTGCCAGTTTCATGTGGTTTTGTTGTTATTGTCAGTTAGGTTAGGTAGGTTAGGTTTGGTTACGTTTCCGTAAAATTTTAGTGAGGTGCAAACTGGGTTTTCTGGCTACCGTTCTTCCCTCACAATATGCTGTCGCCGCCGCTGCTTTAACACGTATGTGACTAGCATTTTCGTGTTTAAAAATTTTTTTTTTCAACCTTACACCCTTTTCCCTCGGGTTTTATGATGCGAAATGGTGTTAGGATGAAGAGTAGCGTCGTGGTTAGTACAAAACTTAAGTGATTTGGCGTGGTGCCCCTAATCTAGATAATTACCCCTATCCTACCCAAATCTAACCAGTTAACTGCCTCAGTATGAAATGCCAAACCCCGAACTTGCCGCCTAACCTAACCTAAATGACAATAATAACAAAACCACACGAAACTGACAATAACGAAACAACAAAAGAAAAATTTCTGCAAACGTTTGTTGTGGTGCATATTGGGTTTTCCGGCTACCCTACTTCCATAAGACCTCGGAATATGGCTGCTACCGCCGTAGCTTTAGCCTGTCTGTGACTAGCATTTTACGTCTTTTGAATAATGTTTTTTTTATCCACAAGTGACAACCGAATAAACACCATTTTCCAGTGAACAAAGAATGTGAGTGAGGGAGCTACGCAAAATCACATGTTCAAAAGAAGGAAAATTGGTTAAAACAGACTACACAAATCGCATCCCAATATCTTACCTGAAAGAGCAGAAATAATGACTTCGTAAAATCACAACGAGCCAAATCTGTTTTAGCTTGATTCTTAAAATCCTAGCAATAAAATGACAACGAAGCCAAACTAATGGCAACGCCAATAACAAAAACAAAATTAAGCCAAAGATTAAGTCCTTGACAACAAAGACGTCTTGTCTGCGCGAGCGTGTGTATTGTTTTAACAATTTAAATGGCAACAATTAGGAGATCACGTGGATTGCATTTTCTTCTGGATGAACGACAGACCATTGTTAAGCACCCCCAACCCTTCCTCATTAGACAGCGCTTGGAATTTAGACCACTGAGCTCTAGGCTGTCTTACCCCTTCTAGACAACCAAAGGTATGCCACCAAGGTCATGGTTCCTTGCCGGCTACGTTAGAATCTGACCGTAGGCTCCGTTAAGACAGCTGCCTCAGTCCTGTGCTTTTTACTGTCGTGATATATGATATTCATCTGGAGCTGGGTCAGAGCGCCAATGTGTCAGCTATGCAGATGACGTTGCCTTGCGGTTCGTTGGTAATGACTTCACTGACCTGGTTAGCAGTGTGCAGACTGCCCTTGACCTTGCTGTTGAGCGGCTGATGGTCCGTGGTTTGTCGTTATCTCCAGCCAAGAGTGAGTTGGTTGTTTTCTCCGGTGCGGAAAAAGAGACCGACCAACTCGTGTAAGTGTGACGATCGATGGTCGCCCGGTTGCGGCGTCCACAGATGTGAAGTATCTGGGTGTGATTCTAGACAGTAAGCTGTCCTGGGTTTTCGATAAGCACCTTGTGAAGGAAAGAGTTGCCTGTCGGCTTCCTGTTTTGACACCCTTACGCATGAGCGGACTGTCCTTCGTACACTTCTCTCCGTGTACAGCACATTTGTGCTCTCTGCGAGAGACTATCACATGCCTTTTCTGGCTGAGTCACAGCAGCATGTGTGTAGTCTGCAAGTGGGCGTCAACGAATGCTTATGTGTTGTCAGTGACCGTCTCACCCCAACGCCGGTCCAGGCCTCCCGGTTGTGGCCTCCACAGAAGTGAAGTACCTGGGTGTGATTCTAGACAGTAAGCTGTCCTGGGTTTTCGATACGCACCTTGTGAAGGAAAGAGTTGCCAGTCGACTTCCTGTTTTGACACCCTTACGCGTGAGCAGACTGTCCTTCGTACACATCTCTCCGTGTACAGCACATTTGTGCTCTCTGCGAGAGACTATCACATGCCTTTTCTGGCTGAGTCACAGCAGCATGTGTGTGTCTGCAAGTGGGCGTCAACGAATGCTTATGTGTTGGCAGTGGCTGTCTCACCTCAACGCCGGTTAGTCATTGTGGGTCGAAGCAGGAGAGCTGCCTTTGCATCAGCGAGCTAACGAGTTGTTGGTGAATCTCTGCCTCAGAAATCTCAGTAGAGGTCTCAACGATACTGTTGGTCTTGTGCTCAGAGATTATAGTCTGCTAGTGAGAGGCCTCTGGCATGCTCGGTTGTTGCTGAACGTGGGGTGGCTTTCCTGACGGATCTGCACCTCCAGGCTTTAACCTCTGTTGCCTGTTTGATCCCCCTTATCCGTGGTCTTGGTGCTTTCATTTCGACTCTGTTTTCAGAGTTTGTGGAAGTAGTAATGGGCGGGACTGTGAACTTTTCTGTGACGCCTGCTTTCTAAAGGGTGAGGCTTCTGGTGGTGTTGGCGTCTTTGTTCCGTCGCTCAAGCTGTGTGTCCGCTGCTCGCTCTGGAATGTGTTCTCAATCTTTGACTGTGAGTTTGTTGCGCTATCAGTTGCTCTGGGCACTACCCTTGATCAGCGGCTAGCGTCGTTTGCCATCTGAACTGATTCCTTGTCTTGCTTGTCAGTGCTGCGCAGCTCATTCAATGCTCTTGAGGTCAGTGACCCGCTTGCTTTTGAGGTTGGCAATAAGCTTTTTTTGGACTCTTCTTTGGGTCAGGGGGCAAGGCTGACGCTTTGGCCAAGGAGGCTACGCGAGGGTCTCGGGATGCCATGTCCATCGTGTGGCCTGTTCGTGCCACTCAAGTACCAGTTCATGCCTGTGTGAATCAAGCTTGGAGTAAAGACTGGTCTACGGTTTAATCAGGCCGTGGGCTGTTCCAGGTCCATCAATTGACCCTACGGTTGCCACGGCGAGTGTGTTGGACAGCCTGCCACTTTGGATGGCGTGTTCTCTTTCTCTCTCATCTGTGTATTGGGCATGTCCTTCTCGAGGGGCATAGGCTGCGTTTGCCATGGGCTGGGTCCCACCTCTTCTCTGTGTGTGGCATAGATGAGACAGTCTCTTACTTTCTTTTGACTGTCCGAGATATGCTGCGTGGAGGAACATGCTCCGTCTGGCAGCTGTTCGAAGATATCCAGTGAAGTGCCTTCTCACGGCTCATACTGCATGCAAGGGTGGTCCGTGGCCCCTGCATGTGGTCTTATAAGGCAACCGGCCGACTTCTGTTTAAGTGTTCCGTATGTTGCCTCTCCTTGTGTGCGCGGTGCTCTGGGTTCGCCTATCTGGGCTCTCTCTTGCTATGTGCCCTGTGTTCTTAGCTTTACAGTGCTTCATGGTATTCTGAGTTTGTACAGGGTGTCAGTTGTGCAGTGTATTAGTGCGTTAGTTTTTTGTATTGTTGTGAGTGCACGGCTTCAGGCCATGGCTCCGAATAAACAAATTCATCTTTAAATAGCGTAAATTGGTCCCTATCTCAGTTTCGGTTAGGATTGATGGAAAGAATTGATCCCCACCGTTCAGAAAATTCTAAGCATGCCCATTTCGGGCTATTAGAGGGCTCGCAAGAAAACCTTAAACACGACAATCACTTGAACAACCAATTGAAAAAAAGCGGTTGCGCAAATTAAGGGTGATATACTCCAAAGACGATTTTGGGGTTCAAGGGTTCAAGGGTTGCTTATATGTAAAAGATGTATATCACTTTTCCTGTCCAATTATGTGCTGAACGTTTTTGCTTCACGTTGTGCTTTTGATTGGTTGACGGTTAGAAGAGTTACAACCAAAAAACCGTTTTTGGGCGTAAATCACTCGTTTCTTCCCCTCGGGGGAACGGGGGGGGGTTTGATCTTGCTATCATAACTATTTTTTCCAGTTACTTTTCATGTGCATCCATACCAAATTTCATGCTTTTCACACAAAGTGAAAAATTCCATCAAATTTCGGCTACTGTATGAAATGGGTACAACACGTGTGTGTTGCCTCTTTGATACCCTTTATTCGCTCAATCATTGACTCAATTAAAAAAAAACCAATAGAACGTTTTTTGTGGGCAATTCCATCCTCTACAATCTCGGATTAAACATATTTTATGCAGCCATTCCCGTGGCATATTGAAAAAAAAACCCGATTTCTGGTGCATGTTTCCAAGATGGCGGCATTAGCTCAACATTCTTCTACACCGTTTATTGGCCAATCATTGAATCTACCAAAAAATGAATAGAACATTTTTTGTAGAAAATTTTATGCTCTACATCTTTGGACAGAACATATTTTCATGCTCGAGCAACCGTTACTGACATAATATTGAAAAACGATATTGGGCACCATGTTTCCAAGATGGTGGCGTTAGCTCAACGCGGACAGCTGAGGACTTTAAGGACGTTGAACTTAAGACCATTGCGGACATCTGTGCCAAAAATTAGCTTATTCGGAATTATTCCACGATTCCACCAAAATTTGGTCTAATTTGACTGGACTATTACCAGGACCTTGGATTGCTTAAGGTTCACTGAGTCCTTTGACTCAGGGGCAGCCAGCTCGTAGCTCGGGTAAGCGTTACCATGGTCCCCCCACCGTAGGTGACTAGATCTGCTATAATGCATAAAAGGTAGGTAACGATATTTCATCAGCATAGAGAAACATTAAACAGTAAACAAACAAATAAATTAAAAATAATGAAAAATATGATCGTGACGAATGCTTGCGAGATGATGTTTTCAAAATGGTGAACAATGATACGGTAAAATAAATAAAAAATAATAATAAATATGGCAGACGGTTCGTCAGCATGACTAGCATTTGCCTTCGCAGGGAGGCAACCAGCATGGTTAGGGTGAGAACTATCCACCAAATAAATTAAAAATAATCAAAAATATGACAGACAGTTGTGTCAGCATTACTAGCATTAGGCTTCTCTGGGAGGCAACCTTTATCGGGTAGGATGATAGCTATCCACTAAATTAACGTAAAATGCATAGGAATAACATGAAATATTATTCATGTACAGGTTTGGTTACATTACTCATAAGTATAAATTAGTATGAAAATCAAACATTATTAAGAATACAATTTGCTTCATCGGGTGGCAACCATTATCGGGTAGGGTGAGAGCTGTTCATCAAATTAACATAAAATGTGTAGGAATAACAAAGAATTATCCAAAACAAATAAATTAAAAATAAAGAAAACTATGACAGAGAGACAACCATCATCGGGTAGTGTAAGAGTTTTCCATCAAATAATTTGTTATATTTACAAATAGAATTAGGGCAGAATTGACAAGTACAGAATGATTGTAGTGTTATGTTCCGTTAGGTATTTTTTTTATTTTTGTGTGTTAAGTTCCCGTATTTCAAATGCAAATAAATTAACGTAAATTGTGTAGGAATACAAAGAAATATTACTGATAAATTGGTTGAAGTATTAAAAACAAGCAAGCATAAATTTGCTAGTGTGGTTGCATCATTGTTGGCAGAATCCACTAGGGGGTTCTGCCAACAATGGCTTTCTAACAATGGTTCATCGTTCGGAAACACAACGAGAACCATATGAGTGTGGTATAATGTTGGTTACAAGGGACATGAGTCTTCGGGATCAGGTCTGCCGCGCCAAGTTAGGCAACAAACATCACAACATCACAAACATCACGTCAATTCAATTGTTGAGGTGTACACCATTGTAGGGCGAAGCCATAGCGTCAGTCTCTTATATCCTGAAGCATAGTTGGGCACATTTCAGGTACTTGGGGAAAAATAATAATGCGGTACAAAAGCTTAAATTGTATTGAAATCGAGAGCAATGACCCACCTGACAAAAATTAAGGAATGCCAGCTAAGCTGCTTTCAAGGCAAAATCTGACCCTCAATAACGTTGTAAATGTGTTACTACTGGCTGGCTAATTCGCTCATTCCTATGTTAAATCCCGTAGGGTGATTATTCATTGCTACCGAGATAATGGGAAGGCTCCCAGCTATGAAATTGGACGAATGGGTGCAGTACAATACGATCTGCGTACCTTTTATGGTTTGGCCTGGGGGCGTAACGGCGATGGCGTGGGAGGGCGCGTGTAGATACGAAAATATTGTTATAACCATTGTTAGTATTGTCGGCATCGTCTCTCATTGGACGGCCAAAGCTCGGACAATGAGAACCTGTATACTGACGTGCGTGTTTATCACTGTAAATCTAAACGTTGCAAAGAAATTGTATTCACGTCCAATTCACGAAAAATAAACCAACTGTAAAAACAAAGCAAAATAAACAAAGCCAAAAACTGGTAAAGAGGCCACCAAGTTGAGAGGGATTCGGCCCTGCAAAGGAGTGATATCAACACACCAAAACTAACAAAATAAAACAAATTACAACAAAATTAAAACCAAACCAAAAACCTATAAAGAGGTGACTGAGTTTAGAGTGGTTAGGCCTATAGGCAAAAGATAGTAGCAAATTGTTGAAAACCAATTTCTTGTGACGTGGCACTTTATTACACATCTGCACGGTAGTGGAGTTGGGTCAAAACATAATTTTAAAAAACGGACTGATATCGTATTAAAAACCAAAACTGGTAAAAGGGGCCGCCAAGTTCCGAACGGTTCAGCCCTTAAAAGGAGTGATATCAACCACACCAAAACATTCGCCAACTTAATCGCACCGAATTATACTTTGGACGTTAAATGAAAACTTGAACATTTCTACCGAAAGTAGCAATGTTCTAGTTTTCATTTAACCTTCGAACTATTAAGCGGTGCGATTAACTTGGCGAATGTTTTGGTGTGTTGATATCACTCCTTTTAAGGGCCGAACCATTCGGAACTTGGTGGTCCCTTTTACCAGTTTTGGTTTTTGATAAGATATGGTGTAGATGATGAAGAATTCCAAAAAATTGCATGCTGAACGATGATTGATTTTCCGTAACTTGGCTTCTCCCGGTGTTTTTTTCCCGGTGTTTAGGAAAGTAACTGGCGCTGTCAATTCCGGGGGGGGGGCGGGCCGGCCCAGCCGGCACACCTCTGCCCCCTTCCGTGCCCCACTACACCCCTCCTCCTCTTCCCCCTCCTTTTCTCCCCCTTCTCATCTATCCTTCCCCGGGAAAGCTGGGACATTTCCAGGGATATTTTGGTGCCACCCCATAAAAGTCGCATACAGTGATTGTTGTCGCCCACTTTAAAACAAATCAACTTCTTTCTGCAAATCAGCATCTACGAAATGAATACGCCTTTCCATCGTTAGGCTGCTAATTTTCGAGGAGGCTTCGAATTTTGAACAACCTATGGTTTAAAGTTGTTTGCTTTTAGCAGAAACACGGATTGTTGTTTTTTTTCCTCCTCTCTTCTCATCTCCCACACCCGAGTTTTACTGCATGATAAAAAACCTGATCACTAAGATTGCCACCATTCATAATGCAAGCAAGCACCTGCTGAAACTTGTATCCGTGATTGTTTCCACCAACCTTGAAACAATTCATGTGTGTTATCTTTAGCAACAAAATGGGCCACATTAGCGTTATAGTCGTTGCAATTGTAACTGGTGTTCATTTACCGAATGTTGTGCACGCTATGATTGTTGCTGTTGTTACTGCTGTTGTTGTATCGTTCATAGCTGCATGTTGGCCTTGAAATTAACAACGTAGCTTAGTTTGGGTTAAAACAATACGCGATTAGCTGAAACACGGGTTCTCTCATTTCAACAATCAACTGTTATAAAGAATTGTTAGGCAAAGACATTACAAGTGTACAAAGAATGAAAAAACGTTACTTTTAATTTTTATCGACGAAATTTAATTGTTTGATGATGATGGTTGATGATCCTTGAGCGCTTACGGTATTAATATAGTAGAGGTATCAAACAAAATATATTGAAAAAATAAATGAGAAACACTATCAAACTTATCTAAAATAATATCATATTAAAAACCAAAAACGAACTCGTTTGATAGTTTAGGTAAGGTTGAACTGATCCGAAGTCAAAACAACAAAGGAACACAAATAAATTTTCCTGCAAATTTCAGATACTGCAGTGTTTTTGTATGGTTTAGTCCACGTGAAATCTTACTATTGTATTGAAATGTTTTTCCTTTTTTACTTGCACGCATTAGGTCAGCTAAGATTTGTGCATTCTACTCGCCTAAGCAGCATCGCTAAAAAACGGTTAAAATCTAATCGTCTTAGTAGGCTTAGCCCAGTCCTGCGGATAATTCAGAGTTCGTACGAGTCCTTGAAAAATGTCCTGGAAAAGTGCTTAACACTCTTGAAAAATTGGTGTATATCGTTAGTACGATTTTTAACAGAAAGGGCGACTTTGACTGTAGAAAAGCACTCAATAAAAAGAAACAGGCCTGGAATGAGTACCAGGCAGAACCTACTCCTAACAATCACTCCATTTACACTGAAGCTAGATCCTATGCATCCTCCTCCGTTCTCTCATCCAAGCCGTATTATGAAAACAAACTTTTCTCCGTGAGCAAGAAAAACCCTAAGAAACTCTTTGCGTACATTAGCAACAAACAAGCCTCTAAAATTCCTAATAGTTTCTGCTACTCCATGGTGCTTTGCTAAAGACTAATTCTGAAATTGGTTCGGAATTCAATTCCTTCTTTTCATTCTGTTTTCCACCCTCGGCATCTTAATTCTAGTCCTCCGAATCCCCGTGTGGTCCATTTCTTGCAGACTTCAGTATTACATCAGCTGAAATTCCCATCTTACTGCCTTAAAAACCCCAAATTTTCTGGGTTCCGACTAGCGCTGTGCTTCATTACTCACGTCTCAATTATTTTTTCAAATGTATTTCTGAAGGTACTTTTCCATATTCGTGGAAAAGTGCCATTGTCATTCCCATTCATAAAGAAGGTCCCTCCTCATCTCGTAACTATAGCTCCAATAGTCTCCTTCCCATTTTTTCGAGATGTTCTAAAAATTTCTTCAACAGTATCTGACTAAATCGCTAAATTCACACCCTCCTCTGTTATTCTCAACGCAGTTTTTGCAAGGGTAGGTCTTGTCTCGCAAACATGCTTCTTGCGATTGAGCATAGGAGTGCTTAGATAAAAAGCTACTCTGTGATGTCGTTTATTTCGACTTTTCCAAAGCTTTCGTCTTTGTTCCCCAATCATTACTTTTCAAAACTCCATGTCGCTGATATTCGTGACTTTATCTATAGTACCACCTTATTTAAATGTCCGTAAGCAGAGCATTCGATCAGGATCTACATTTCACGACTGGGCTTCTGTCTCATATGGTGTTCCTCAGGGTTCTGTTTTGGGCCCACTTCTTTTCCATATTAATGAATTACCCGGCTCTGTGACTTGCCTCTTCCGTTTCTGTGCCCTATTGATACCATACAATTAAGACTCCATTCTTCTACAACGAGAACTTTCTGAAGTGGTCCTACCAAAATGGCTCTTTTAACTATGATAAATGCAAGGTCCTACACCTTAGGTACAATATTCCTAAATTCTAATACTCCCTCAGTTCTACTATTCTCCAATCTGTTACCGAAATCTGTGACCTTAGAATCACCATTGATTCTCCCTTAAAATTTCATTCTCAGTCCCTTCCTGCTGCGTCTAAATCTAGACGTGCTGGTATTTTTATTCTCAAGTATCTCACTTCATCTAGTCTTTCCATGTTAAGACTAGTTATCACGTATTTTGTGAAACCCCACCTTGAGTACTCCATCCAAGCATGGAGACCACTTTATCAGAAATCTTCCCACCTTCTAGAGCATTCCTTTCAGCAATTCACCAAACCCTCTGCATCCCTTTCTGTTCTTCCCTACCACGAATGCTGGCACGCCTTGGTCTTACGTACCTCGGTCCTCGCTCTGACAGAGGTGACCTTGTTTTCAAGATTCTCCTAGGCCACGAAACGCTCTCGTCTAACACCTTTTTCACTCTAATATTCCTAGTGGTCACAGCTTCAACCTGCTGCCTAGATTTCTCAAAACTTACACAAGAAAGGGCGCTTTTACGCAGAGAGTTGTCGGTCTGTGGAATGGATTGCCGCAACACATTGTCAGTGCCTCCAGTGTTAATTACTGTTAGTCTTTATTTGACTCTGTCTTCTTTTTAATTTTTGCTTGGCCACTAGAGGTTAACTGCTTTTGCCGTCACTCCCTTTAATTTAATTTATAATTCCGTTGCAGTATTTCTAAGCCAGAATCGTATATTAAGCCTAAATATTTCAACCAGAGCTAAATCGGTAAAAGAAGATGGCAAATCCACACCAAGAGCTATACAAATTGGCATATGACAACAATTTTACAATTCCCATCAAATCATATTTTAATCCCCATGTTTAGAACGAAGCAATTCACAAGAACCATCAAGCAAAAAAAGGCTACGGAAGAATCCAAGCCAATTCGACTGGATCCATTCGAATCGTTGTAATCGTCTATCTTGTCATCTGGCTGCGCTGTCGTCGTTGGCTTTGTTGTCGCTACTGTAACAATAGGAGGCGGTGTATCTGGAACTAACGAAATATAAATTTGGATTTTAAAGGTACATACCGTAATAAAAGCAGGAGGTAAACAAGGAATTATTCAAACTGAATTTCCTTTGGAAAAAGGGTAATACTCGGAAAGAACCTTTTTGAACTACTAATGTTATCGGCTAATGGAAAAAGGAGGGGCCAGTTATATCTATTAACCATCGCAAGCCCTATCGAAACGCAAATAACTTTGAATTTTAAAGGGACAGACATTACTAAAGAATGGCGATTTTTTCCATAAACATGGAATGATTTCCAAATGAATTTGAATTGGAAAAGGAAATACTCGGAAAGCATCCTTTTCAATTGCTAATGTTACCTCAGTTCGTAGTAGGACTTTCGTACAGGGTGGAGATACCTTTTTTGCTAAACTCGACTAAATGGAAAAAGGAAGGGCCAGTTATAGTTAAGTTATGGTTAAGCAGTTAAGTTATAGCTACTACAATCACAACGCCTATCAAAACGCAAATAAAATTGAATTTTAAAGACCCAAACCGTACTAAAAACGGTAATTTGTCCATAATGGGACGTTGAAGTAAACGAGTAAAGCAAGGAAAAAGGAATATTTTTTTCTGTAAAAAGGAATATTTCCAACTGAATTTGCTTTGGAAAAGGGAAATACTCGAAAAGCATCCTTTTCAACTAATATTTTCCCAGGTCTTAGTACGACTTTTTTTACAGGGTAAACATACCTTTATTGCTAAAATCGGCTAATGGAAAAAGGATGGGCCAGTTATAGTTATAGCCCATCCCAACGCGCACCCCCCCCCCCCCCTCCAAAAAAAAAAAAAATCCAAATAATTACCATGCTATAAATTACAAATCACAAAAAATGTCCTAACAAACGACGTACTGATAAGCAGCATTAATTTTTTTTTTAAGTTGAACACTAAAATTAAAAAAAGACCTACAGACATATTTAAAAAGCTTTGAACTGCAATTGCCCTTAGGACCAACTTGTGGGCAAGTTTAAGCTTTTAATGTTTTAAAGAGAGCCCTTCACATAGGCTAAACCAGGGTTTTAATGCCTTTGTTCGTTACACTTTGATATGTTCACACTGTGATAAGTGAAGCAGTCCACTGCATATTTACTGAATCAACTGCCTGGGAAAGGTTGGCATACCTGTTGGCAAAGACTTGAAATGCTTGGGATTGAAACTGGTATTGAAGTATGGTCAAAATTGATTTTGAGGGCATTATTAAAAAAGTAATTGATATAGCAATTTTCCCATTATATCTGTTGTCGTGTCAAGATGGTGGTTACCAGTTTCGCCGAAGATTTTTTCCGATTCAACGAAAATTATGCCCTGTTTAAAATTCGGTGTTATAGAATTCCCTTTCGCCGAATACTGTTTCACCGAATCAAAATGTTAGTAAACAATGTAACATGACAGAAGTTTAAAAACCGTTCCTACTTGGTAGGAATTTGTATTAGTTGCAATTTCTGATGAAGTTTAGCCGCAGCGAGCGTGGCAGCACGAGCAAAACATGCAATTTGTAAAATAATGATTCGGCTTAAGGAGAATTCCCATTTCGATGAAAATTTAAGGCGGAGCGGGATTCGGCGAACCGGTATAGACAGTCAAAATTAGGATTATACTGGACTGGGGACAGATTAGGAATATTTGTCACAGCAGTTTTAAACTTTTGCTCAAATCCTTATATGGGTCAACTTTCAACCATTCAGGTAAGTTTTAATTGTCTGAAATTCAAGTGTCTGATGCTAACGCGTCAGGTCTTACTATAAAAACTGCCATTAAGCAGCAGAAAAACAAGTTTAAGATAAAAAAAAATGTAGACTACGTTGAATGGGGACTATCTGCATCATTTTTTTAAATTTATAATTTCTATAAGGTTATATTGTTTAGTTTTTCAGTTTTAGTTCTCTTTTTCTTCATTGCATCTGCATACGTTAACTGGAAACCTATGTAATGTATATACACAATAGCAACTAAGAGCAATGCGCAGGTTTTGCAGTAAGGGTTAACGTGAATTACACACTACAGTACCATTTTAACATAGGCTGTCTCAGGGCCTTCCCAGTTTTAACCTCTGTTCAGTTAAACCTTTCCCTACACATCAGTTTGTTTCGTACTTTCACTCTAAGCTTTGTTAATTCGTTAATATCCACTAGTATCCTACCTTTCGCTAAATTTAGAATCTATAGCAGATATTCTGATGACGATGTTAGGCCTTCAATTAAGGGGAGTGCAAACGGTGCAAGGCACCCGGATCCAGTATACTAGATTTTTTACGATTGCCCGGGCTGTTACTTGAGGGAGGGTGAATGGTGCACGGCACCCAGAGCCAGTCTAGCAGATTTTCTGATGACATAGCCAGAGCTGCAATTAACTGGAGTGCGGATGTTAGACGGACGGCACCTGGATCCAGTCTCGCACATTTTCTGATGACACTGTAAGGGCTGCAATTAAGTGGAGTGTGAAAGTTACACGGAAGGCACCTGGATCCAGTCTAACACATTTTCTGATGACACTGTTAGGGCTGCAATTAAGTGGAGTGCGAATGTTACATAGAAGGCACCCGGATCCAGTCAGCAGATTTTCTGATGACACTGTCAGGGCTGCAATTAAGGAGAGTGTAAATGTTACACGGAAGGCACCCGGATCCAGTCTAGCAGATTTTCTGATGACACCGCCAGGGCTGCAATTAAGTGGAGTGTGAATGTTACACAGAAGGCACCTGGATCCAGTCTAGCTGATTTTCTGATGATACTGTCAGGGCTGCAATTAAGTGGAGTGCGTATGTTACACGTAAGGCACCCGGATCCAGTCTAGCAGATTTTCTGATGACATAGCTAGGGCTCCAAATAAGGGGAGCGCGAATGGTGCAAGTCACCCAGAGCCAGGAAGCAGGGGGAGGGGGGGGGGAGTACGAAAATCCTGAGTCAGGGACCCAAATTTAAGAGATTGCTAAATTCTGCTTGAATAAAGGGAATACCAGCACAATAGCGAAACCTTACACTTAAAACAGCAGCTAACGTTAAGCCTCCTTACGGATTTCTTTTTATTTCTCCGCCGTAACACAACAGACTGAACCCATTATCATTTAAATCAATTATAATATGATTTCATCTATTCCGTTACCCGCTATAAAGGCTAAATAGGCAGCCTAAAACCATGCTGATGAAGCTTTACCTAAATTTAGTGCTACAGATTTTCATGGTTATGCGATCAGTCTTATTATCTACGTCAATTTGCGTATATTATTTTTATACATGTATGACATACCTCTACATTCGGTGTCACTTAGCAGTTCGGTTTCACAATAAGTCGAGCACCGGCATTTGTAGTAACCATTATCCTTCGGTACACAGTAATTTTCGCAGGAAGGTGCATCAACGTGGCAACTATTTTTTTGGTCAGCACTACAGTCGGTGAAATGCACTGTAAATGGATAAACAATTGTTTTAGAAATCATGTTTATAAAATCTTGAATTCTTAAAGCAAAAAAAAGGGTTTCATAACATATCCTTTTTGGTTTTTTGTTGTAAACGGAGTGTTTTATATTACTGGACTGTGTTATTTTGGAAAAAAATGATAAAAAATGTATTTATTACAAAAAATTTACGTTGTTCTAGTATTTTTTTTCTATTACGTTAATGCCTGGCACAGAATTTGATTAAGTCGTCGTAGAATACTACACATACCATCGGTAGAGTCGGGGAGAGCCTTGTAGAATAGGTGAATATTTCTGTCGCGTTAAAAATAAAATATGTCGGCCTCCGTACAAAGCAAACCATCATTATGAATTAAATCCTTTTTTGTGTATACGACATGCGTACCAGTCCAACGTTGAGCAGCTAACTGCAGACAACTAGTGTTTTCTGACTGCTATATCCTTCACAGGTGTTATCTAGTGAGCACATGCAACTGTTAATAGAAGCCGACAATGTGATTTGTATTGTTCGCACCATTCGGTCAATTGTCTAGCCTCATTCATTACTATTGGTTTTATTTTAGTTAAATTGGGATTTCGATTATGAACTTCGGTTTACAATTTTATGGACAAATGCGGAAATGCCTGCATCGACAAAACTCAGTTAGGCTTTAACTAAAACATACACACCTTCTATGAAATCTGAAAGGGCATAAACTTAATTGGCTCAGATGAAGTTCATAACTCATATATCTGAAAGATTGGGCCGAAATTCGACGGTGAGCACTGCCGTCTGGACTACTGACCACGTAACGGTGTCTGCCCCAAATACTGTTGGAGGTTATCTAGCAACCATTGTTTACCGTATTTGTGATTTAACAGGTAACAGAGCATGTGCTTCGAGCATGTGCTTCGAGCATGTGCTTCTGGGTGTGTAATATACGCCTGGAAACACATCACTCGACCCCCCCCCACGTTTTATTTCACACAAGGCCATTATTCAAGGATATAGTCAGGTCGATCAGCTCAGGAAGACAAACTCACATACTGACACCGTGGGGATTTATTCATCTTGGGTATCCTCAAACTTCAATGGCGAAACGAATTAAATCCTCAAACTTGTACACGTCCAGCAGTATTAGGCCCATCAAGTAACGCTACGCGGTTTTCACTGTGAACTTGATTGATTAAAGTTACTATTCGCACGATTTCTCTCTCACCATTTCATCTTGCTGTCCAGTTTGCTGGTGGGAATCATACACGATACTCGCTCTTCATGATGAACGGATTGGTAAAAATGAACAATGCCCAAGTCACTATACTACACGCCGTGGCTGTTTGCTGTGACGTGCATATCACGTGACTGGGCTAGTCCAATCAGACGGCCAAACAGCCGTTGTTCTCGTTCGTCATTGGCTAACTCATGGTGACGTCACAGCAAACAGCCATTGCGCATGGTTTAGATCTACTTAGCAAAATAGGAGTGGTAAAATCAAGAAAGGCATACCTCACCAGTCGCAGGGGTGTTTTAAAAAGAAAAACTAAGAAAAAAGGCCAAAGCGGTTAAAAAAAAAGCTTGAGAAAGAAAAAACTTCACGGGAGAAAACAAATGCGCTATCACTGAATAACTATAGGGCTCCACTACGATGTAATAATAATAATAATAATATGTAATGGAATTAAGGAGAAAAGTAACAGTCAATTTGTGACAATGTTAGTGCGAAACTAGGTTGTAACCTCACCATTACATAAAACTAGTGCAATTAATGTTAAAATACTTGTAAGGTACATCACTACTCGCAAAGGAGTAACCAGCTCATCATACGATAGCTGCAAATTGACTAGTTGCCCCTTGACATTAGAGACCTCCAGCAAGACAGTTGCCGTCTAATCAGTCAGACAGTTCTCGTCGTTCTTCCTAGATGTGTATTTCATTTATGTTGCCACCGACTAAAACCACAAGCTCTTACCTGAAGTTGGTCGAATGGCATGGAGGCCCGAACTGAATCAAACTGAATATATAAAACTCTGGGCCTTCTTTTGCCAATACAGTATAATTTCACATCAACCTAAGGTCCCCGAAGATAGCTGGCCCACTCTCATTATGTCAATGGTACCAGTGCCATCAGTCCCCATGGAGATGTCCCTTATCCAAGCTATATCAAACCAGGGAAGTTGCACATCGTTTCAATAAGAATTTTCGTTGCAAAATTTGCGAAGACGTATTGAAGATTACTGCACAGTACACTGGAATAACCTGTTCTGTCGTGCACATGAAATGAAGGGAGAATGTGTTTGCCACTGTTACATACTCTCCGAGAATACAGCCGTGTTTTCCACCAACAAACACGGCAGTGCACACATTTGGTTGAACAGTCAATGACAAAATGTAGTTGTTGATATCCTGCTCGATAAAAAATCAACTCAAAAGTAAAAATTATTTCTTACATGCTTTGTTACACAAATTTTCGACGCAATGTTGGGTGCAGATACCATCGAAGCATCCTTCATCCCCATCTCCTGGCGTTGCACATCCTCTGAGAATGGCAGTGTCGCTACCTAAAATAAAGTAGAAAACCCAATAGTTTGGTCAAGAATTTTTTATTTTATAGAGGGTGATTCAACTAAAGTGTTACGAGCCAATCTTCTGTGAATGGCTAATGAGAGAATAATAATGATAGAAATGCAATGATGGGTGTGATGGGGGGCGTTTACACGAGAAAAAAGGAATGACCTTGAATTGATATTTCAAGGTCATCCTCGTGTTAACTTCCAAATGAGATACGATACGGCAAAAAAGTAAATTAGGAAGTTGGACGCAAGGAGACAATATGACCAACAAAAAAAAAACATATTCAAAATCGGATAATAAATAAAATAGTTACTATGATGTTTAAAAGCTAACTCTGAACATACTGGTTGCACTGTAGTGAAGCCAACTGCCGAGAAGTTGGCAAGTTGGCTTCACTACAGTGTAGCCTGCATGTTCAGTGTTAGCTTTTAAACATCACCGTAACTATTTTATTTATTATCCAATTTTGAATCTGTTTTTTTGTCGTTGGTCGTATTGTCTCCTTGCGTCCAAATTTCTACTTTACTTTTTTGCCGTATCGTATCTCGTTGGAAGATAGCACGAGGATGACCTTGAAATATCAAATCAAGGTCATTCCATTTTTCTCGTGTAAACGTCCCCCATCACACCCATCATTGCATTTCTATTATTATTATTCTCTCATTAGCCATTCACAGAAGATTGGCTCGTAACACTTTAGTTGGATCACCCTGTAGACCATGCCATGCTTAAACCAGCAATAGCATAATTTAAAACTACGAGTAATTTATGCACCCATAGGGTGAATGGTAAAAGGGATTCTTTTCAATCGCACAATTAACAACCGTGAGTGTACGTTATACCTCAAAAATTATTTGGCGATTATTAGGCCAATTTTGGAATACGTAGACCCATTCCGGGAGCCAGTCTACATTAAGGATAAAAAGTCAATTGAAAGTCTACAATTGAAAATCACAAAACGTGAAACTACTATCTCTTATCTGGAGACGTCAGAGAGGTTGTTTACTTTTTATGTTTAAGAATAGAGAAATTGATGTCATCCTTCTTAACTCCCACTTTGAAATGTACGTTTCCCCATTTTGTATTAGAGATTGTACTCTTATGTAAAATACTCCCTCAAGGTTCAATATGACATAAAAACTCCTTTGCCAATAGATTTGTTGCAACGTGGAGCTCTCTTGCAGATGTTGTTACATCAGCTCTCGCGCTAACGCTTTCAAAAAAGACTGGAAGATCACATCTCGAATGATTTTAAGTATTATTTCGATTAAATTGTGCCCTTGTATATTTATTACCCTCTGTGTTGCGCTCACTGACCAAATTGTTGCGATTGTTTTATGAACTTTCTATGGTTCTTGTTTTTTTTATACAATATAAATATGTTCTTTTTCTGTAAATTTGCTACATTCCATTTTTAGGAAACCGACAACATGAAGTGGTAATTAAATTAAACTAAAAAAATAAACTGAGTTTAATCAAATTGCCGTTGAGGTCACGAAAGAGTTCATGTGGTAATCACAATGGTGATCAGTTTCAGTTCATAAGTTAATTTTAATTCCCACTAATTCATTACTGACAAGTACTGTAAAGACCCAAAAGCCTCTTATAAACATGCCAAAAGCAAAAAAAAAAGTATAATATCACATGCCTTAAGACTGGAAAACGAAATAACTGCTGACTCCTAGAGACCGGAGGGTGCCATTGCTCCTAGAGACCAGAGGGTGCCACTGCTCCTAGAGACCAGAGGGTGCCACTGCTCCTAGAGACCAGAGGGTGCCACTGCTCCTAGAGACCAGAGGGCGTCACTGCTCCTAGAGACCAGAGGGTGCCACTGCTCCTAGAGACCAGAGGGCGTCACTGCTCCTAGAGACCAGAGGGCGTCACTGCTCCTAGAGACCAGAGGGCGCCACTGCTCCTAGAGACCAGAGGGCGTCACTGCTCCTAGAGACCAGAGGGCGTCACTGCTCCTAGGGACCAGAGGGCGTCACTGCTCCTAGGGACCAGAGGGCGTCACTGCTCCTAGAGACCAGAGGGCGTCACTGCTCCTAGAGACCAGAGGGCGCCACTGCTCCTGGAGACCTAAGCGGTTTTCTACCAACCGGGAAAATTGGCGGTACTTTTGTAAAAAAAAACGGGGCTGTTTGTATCATAGCACAATACAATTTAAGTCCCGGCATAATAGTGTTATGTCCGACAATTCTTTCATGCTCTGGCATAAATCATGTATGCCCCGGCTAAATTCATTTGTGCCCCAGCATAAATGTTGTGTGCCCCAGCATAAATCTTTTGTTCCCTAGTACAACACATTTGTGCCCCGGCATAAATCAACCAATCAGAAGTCAGAACCCGCTTGCTGCTGCCTTGTAAGCTTTTCTTGTTGGGTCATGTTGTAAACAAAAATGCTCATTATTAAACAAATTTGGTGCCCTTTACGAATACTTTTATGAAGTGGTTGTTGACGTAACAGTTACGCCGGGTTCCAAGCGTTATGTGGTTACTCTTTCTGACATTTGCTAATAGGCCTAATCTAGTGGCGGCGTACATGGAGCTTCACGTTTGGCGGACTAGTTAACCAGTGATCTCCTCTTCAATATACTCCGATAAATGATCAAGACACGGTCATATTTGATGGGAGACTTCAATTTTGTAGTAGTATAAAACTAGAGTAAAATTGGTATTTGGATGTACTTCTATCAAGGTCGCCTTAAATTATATCAAACGATCAGGAACCATACAAAGGCAGAGTGTGTGGCTCACCATTGCTGGGAAAGCATGTGATGTCAAAATACAGTGCAAATCGATGGAATGTATACATTTTATATTAGCGTGGAAGGGTAACCCTGTTGACTTTAACCAAAGGTATGCTCACTCAGTATTCACAGAACCTTACACCAAGTTGAGGTAGTTGAGAAGCGCATCGACCCACGAATTTAGTGCAAGTCTGTCATGAAACCATGCAAATGGGGCTAATGCAAATGTCTGCATGCTACCGGTGACTGTAAAAAAAACTGTCTCGGTCCATTCGGTTTCTTCGTTTATTACTAATATTCACAGCTAGATTAGTTTCATTAACAAATTAGTTTAAAACAAGCCTATAGTGTTGATGGTTTATGCATCAAAAAAGGAATTCAGAATATTATGCCAAAAATAAAAAGCAAGCAAAAAATAATGCAAGTCGTCAAAGAGAACAGCGTAGATGTAAACGGACGAATGCACGCTAAAGTCACATTAAACTAGGGCCGCCACATGGTGACGCACAGGAGCGAAGCGTGAGATTATATCTGGGGAGTGGAAGGGCAGTCTCCCTGAGGTGGGGGGGGGGGAGGGAAGCAGCTGCATCTACATTGTTGTTCCTCCCTCCTCTCCAATTCTCACTCCATCCTCCCTTCCCCTTTCCTTTTTTCATTTCTATCCTCAATCTTCGACAATATTTTTCCAGGGGAGAAGGGGGGCGGGTGTTGCCCTATTCACCTTGCCGCTGCTCCCTACTTTTAATTTTTGTATTGAGTCTCCTTCTCCCCCTCCCTTCCTTATTTTTTTTCATTTCTGAACTGAATTTTTCGCCAAAGGATGCCCTGCTACCCTCCTCCCCCTCCGTCCCTCCCTTAATTTTATTATACAGCTAGTCAATTTTATTACTCTCCACTCCACTGGCGTGAACACCATAGTTGCCGAAATAATAAAATGACTTCGGAGGAATTGAGTTGATGGGCCTTGTGTCGTCCATGTGCCGTTCAGTGCATATTCCTTTACTAATCATATTTGTCCGAATATGATATTTGGATATTTGATTTTGAGTTGCTTTGAAGTATCTTGTTTTGGAGAGATTTGATCTGATCAGGCCGATTCCCCCAACATTCAAATCAGTTCCTCCAAATCATCTAAATTTTGCGCGATTTCGTAAATTTAGCAGGATTTTGGTTGAAACGGTGGGATTTTACTTCCTGCATTAACTGGGAAGTGACTAGAATTGAGATTGGATGAAGTAGAAGTCAACGAATTGACATTGATTTGTCGGAATGACAGATGAAAGTAATTGATTGTAATGGATTTGCATGGCGGTGAATTGAATTCTATTTGTCAATGGCAAAACTTGGTCGGAATTAAGTATGCCTGAAGAATTTGAATTGGAACTGATCTGAATGGAGTTGCTTACATGGACATAAGAAATGGAATTGACTTGACTTGCTATTAGCTTAATGCACGGATAATATAGCATAATGAATGGCTCAAAAAGGCTCAAATCCGCCCAAATGGAATTGTGCCCGTCATTGCATCTGAAAGCTCTTAAGCCAACTTAAAAAAACATTATTGATCACCATTTTGCTTCACACCACTATGTGCAGTTTAAAAAAAAACAGCACCGACTAAGAGAAAATAGTGTGTCTACGGCGATTAGTTAACTTACTTTGTGATCGTTTGATGGTACAATTGGCAGTTTTGCTCGTACATTTCTCGTATTTCAAGGATTTAAGCCAATTGGGCTGGCTTTCGTCGGGGCACTTATCATCCCCTGTTGAACCAGAGCACTTGTAGCAATATCTGTTCAGTTCTGCAAATGAAGTAGACCGTCAAAAGAACTATTATAAATTTCATTAAAGACAACTCTTACCCCAGTACACTAAGCATTGTTTAATCTATTTTAGAGAGGTCGAGAGTTGAGACAAAAAAACACATAACTCAGTATTGCGGACCAGCCGAGGCCAGCTTTGCAACAAAAATATTGCATCCCACTCTGTATACGTAAATCCACATTACAAAAATCAGGCCTTCATGAAGAAATAACCATGTTACACTATACGTACCTAAATCGTCAAGACCGGTTAATTTTGCAGGTTAACATTCTCTGTATTACAAAATACTGCATCGCACTACCAATATCTAAATTCGCCCAGTAGTGCCGGTTACGTAATACGATGGCTGTTAGTACTCGGGCCTTCTTAACAATTATTGTCTCCTAAATATGCTCAGTCATAGGCACTGGTGATGCATTATTTGATGCTTTTAAATGTAATGCCCATTTCATCTCCACCCTTCCCTTTTCTGCTTGAATTAAAAGGGCGCCTTGTATGTGCTGCGCGTATTTATTTTATTATTTTTTCTTTCGGTTTGTGGTTTTAGTGGCTGGTGTTTGAAAGTGCTTTTGAGAGCGTTTTTGTGTTCTCAAGTGTATTGTTTACTCTTGCAATTATCGGTACCTTCCTAAACGACCAAACAGAGCGAACCAAACGCACCACTGTTGGTGACAGTTTCGCTCATTCCCTGCTAATATCCGTGTTGATGCGGCTTGATTGACGTCAAAATCGTCAGCGATGAATCTGTTTCGTCAAAACTGTTTCCTCGCGCATGCTCAAACCTCCACCCCAGCAAGCCACCTCCCTGAGATGGTTCGCAATTTGGCATTGCTCTCGCCTGGTCACATCTATTAGCCAATCCTGGTCAAATCCATTAGCCAGGTCTGGTCGAGGTGAAGGTATGACGTATTGAATTCTCTGCTGAGCTTGTTGAGCTGTGTTATAGTTTAGGAAGGTACTGAACGGCTGACGCAACATCACTGCGCATGCGCAACGTCAAGTTTGGAGCCAAACTGTTTCTAACAGTGGTGCGTTCTATTCGCTCTGTTCGATGCTTTAGGAAGGTACTGATTGTTTATTATGTAACCCCTTCCAGGCTGTGCCTGGAGCCTATGCCCTTGATTTGTGCTCACCTCACCTTTCATTCCTCTCCAATTGCTGCCGTTTAATTGTTTTTTTCCTCCTTTTTCTTGCAGTACCAGCGACTGGGAGTGGTCCTGTTGTTGTTCGTGTGCGGCCAGAATGGCAAAAGGCTTCTGTATTTTATGACAGTACTAGTTGGACCGGCCCTGTTTTTTCCCTTCTTCACTTACATTGTGTGTCACCTCTTGAAGTTTTTGAATTGCAAGTTTTTTCCTCACTTTCGTACAAGCAAGAGCCATACTGTAAGTACTTACCGTTTACTTCTTGGATTTTGTCTTAGCAACTGTGATTTAAGGTCGTGTCCTTGGTGTCTGGGATACACCCACACAAACCCAAACCCCCACATAAACCCCCACAGCATAAAACCCCCACAGCCAGCCCAAAACTTAACTATGTCATCATATGATGATGACTGTAAAAAAAAACTGATCACAAATTTTCCTTTTGTTCCTGCGTGTTTATTTTTTTACCCTAACGTAAATGGTTTCCACAAGATCCACGGACCTTACGAAGTCTAACGAGGCAACGGTTATGTGAAGCATGGGGTCCCGCTTCCTGTCCTTTGCTTCTTTTTGTTTCAACTATATTTATCCATCGTTGAGCCTTGTGAGTGTATACCGATTTGTATACCCTAGTGTCCAATGCCTAGGACTCGGCACATTCACTCGAACAAAGTCCTGGCCAATAACTGGTTCAGTGAGTTACCTTTGTGCCAGTGGACAAGTGGCCGTATCGATAAAGGTGGTATGACAGCAGCCTGGAGATGGAGTGGTTCTCTGGTACGAATCCGAGTCATGTCCCTTGGATGTAACGTAAGTGCATAAAGATGGCTGACTGTACTACGTTATTCTAGTGTATGATTTTCTCTGATGGCTATATTATTTACAGAGTTTTATGGATTTATTGGAGCGAAACTTCGCCAATAATCACATTTCAACGCAAACTTCGACCGCGCATCACGTGAAAACCTCAAGAACTAGCCTATCCTAACAAACCACATGTTGCATGTAGGACCACGTGTGCTTAGACAAGGTTTATCAAAAAAAAATCTGGAATGGGACATGGGGTTGAACAACCAGCAGGGTGACAAAATGGGCAAAGAGACAGCAGCCAAACGATGAGAGAGTTGTGGCCGTGTCAGTTGTTAAACCGACGCCATGTCTAATTCTTCAAGGCGGTTTCACAAGAGCCAAACAACAATAATGAACGGATTTAAACGTCTACTTTACGGAATGTTTGAGCAAAAAAAAAACGCTCCTTGAATCATTTGTGTGGTTGATTGTTACCCGACTTTCAAATCAATTGGAGCTTCGCGTAAAGCGGACATACCGTTAGGAAGTAATATTGGCACAGATGGGAAAGGGAAGGCCCAGCCAAACAAAGAAAGTGGTGTCTGATCCGTACGTCAACAGTAGAAGTGACGACGTGCCTAGTTTGATTTAACTCTACACAGGTATCTCTCTTGAAGCTGTCTTTAGGCTTGTTGGTTTAAATGTATGCAGTATTCCACGGTTGTAGGGTTTAAGCACTCATAGGTTATTACATAATAAAAGCAAAATATGGTGTGTTTTTCTATCCCATGCCAACAGAGCACATGTGGAAAAAATTAATAGTTCAACCTGCCAATCTCACGTTATTTAAGAATAATCACGGTTCTACTTATCACTGATGGTCCATCAGCTTTCAGATCATTCTTAGCTTTTGTAAGGGAAACTTTAGGATGGGCGGTACTTATGGCAAAGCGTGGACGTGAGGAATGCTACTTGTGACATCAGGAGCTTTTTGACAGGCGGATTTTGGGTGGCTTACCCTGACTTAGTCTCACACGCACAGATGTATTTTGCAGTCTTTTTAACGGTCCGCGAATTAAAGCGAGGGAGCTCGTGCATCCACCTCGTCAGGATAAAAGCGTGGAGGAGTCAAGAATTATTGTCATTCTTCTGGGACCATTTGTGGCGTGTCGCTATTCTCGTGTGGGACTCGTGGAACTATTGTTAGGCAGCAGAGATGGTACAATTCAAGGAATTGTTTACTTCTTCATAAAAGGATGAAAATCAGCATGATGAACCTACATGCCTGTAAGATCATTTTTAGATAGCCACTTCGTAATTTATTCAGGAGCCCTTAAATCCAACATGGCGGTTAAAAATATATTTTTTTTTGGGGAGGGGGGCTATAACTCCTTAACAATCAACAAATCAGAAGCATAATGTGAAACAAAAACGTTCAGCACAAAGTTCTGGAAAGGAAAGGTGATATAAATTTTTTACGTAAAAGCAATCATTCAACACCAAAATCTTATTTCAAATATATTACCTTTAATTCGCGCGAATGCTCCTTTTTCAACAAGTTGTTATAGGAATTTTGGGTTCAAAGGGCACTTGCGTGCCCTCTAATAGGCCAAAATGGACATACGTAGAATATTCTGAAAGGTGGGGATATTTCCTTTCCATCACTCTTAACCAAAATTGTGTAGCTTAGCTAGGGATAGTCCTACGGTCAATTAAAGGAGAAGAGGTAATGGCGTAGGAGCAAAAGCATATGGTCATTTTAGATTTCAAAGTCCTCTTATGAGCTCTCTAATAGCTTGAAATGGACATGCTTAAGATATTCTGAAAGACTGGAATTATTCTTTCCGTCAATCCTAATCGAAACTCTTTAGATTAGCAAGGGACCGTCCTACGCCCATTTAAAGATGATGAGGCTACAGCATAGCAGCGAAAGCGTATGGCGAGTTGCGAATTTAAAGTGCCGTTGTGAAATTTCTTAATACCCCTAAATGGACATGCTTACGAAATTCTGAAAGATAAGGAATACATTGTTTCCATCACTCCTAACAAGGGACCGTCCAAGGCCCACTTAAAGACGATGAGGTAATGGCATAGCGGCAAAAGCATATGGTGATTTTCGAATTCAAAGTTCTCTTACGAGCGCTCTAATAGCCCGAAATGGACATGTTTAGGATATTCTGAAAGACCGGAATTTTTTTTCCCGTTAATCCTAATCGAAACTGTTTATTTTCGCAAGGACCGTCCTATGCCCACTTAAAAGTGACAAGGTAACGGCATAGAGGCGAAAGAGTATGGTGAGATTAAATTCAAAGTGCTGTGAGCTCTCTAATATCCCGAAATGGACATGCTTAGGATATTCTGAAAGATAGAAATCTATTATTTCCTCAATCCTAATAGAAATTGTTTAGCTTAGAAACGGACCGTCCTACGCCATTTAAAGGTGATGAGGTAATGGCTTAGCGGTGAAAGAGTATGGTGGGTTTCGAATTCAGAACGCTATTGTGAGCTCTCTAATAGCTCGAAATGGACATGCTTAGGATATTCTTACAGATAGGAATTTATTATTTTCATAAATCCTTACTGAAATTGGTCAGCTTAGCTAGGGACTATCATTTAAAGATGAAGAGGTAATGAACTGGCAGCGAAAGCGTATAGTGATTTTCGAATTCAAAATGCTCTTGCGAGCTCTTTTAATAGCCCGAAATGAAATGCTTAGGATATTCTGAAATATGGAGGTCTGTTCTTTCCATCAATCATAACCAAAATTGTTTAGATATACATACAAATATGAGCATTACAGTGGCACTTTCAAATCAAAAATAGCTGCTACACCATTACAGCTTCACTTTTGAATGGGTGTAGGACAGTTCCTTATCTAAGATAAACAATTTCGGTTAGGATTGATGGAAAGAATAAATTCCCTTCCCATCTTTCAGAATCCTGAGCATGTACAATTAGAGAGCTCGTAAGAGCATTTTGAATTCGAAAATCACTATACGCTTTTGCTAATACACTATTACCTCTTCGCCCTTACATGGGCGTAGGACAGTCCCTAGCTAAGCTAAACAATTTCCGTTAGGATTGATGGAAAGGTTTAATTCCCATCTTTCAGAATATCCTAAGCATGTACATTTTAGTCTATTAGAATGCTCGTAAGAGCACTTTAAATTCGAAAATCACCATACACGTTCGCTGCTACGCCTAGACCCCTCAGCCGCCGCAGCCAATAGCCGAAATCACCACCAGAAATACATCAGCCGCATATTCGCCGCATTTTTGTTAGGCTAGCCATTCATCTTTTTAGGTTTTTCTTTTACCAACCAAGTTTGCCTGAATAGTTTGCCTGATCGAAGTTTGACATCATGAGCAATTTTTAGAGGCATTTCCGCATATTTGAGGGTCAAAAAAATCAAATTGCTGCAAGGAAAATAGGTAATCCGAAGCGTAATTTAATTATCTTTTATATAGGCACTAGTCTCATCTTTGTAGGTACTTTAGTTCAAGAGGAGTCGCTATGCGCACACGAACGTGGTACGTTTTTAAGGATGCAGGTTATGTAATTAAGTTAACTCAAGTTTGCAGAAAACTAAAAAAATGTGTTTAATTTTAACGTTACATTTAATGGTGTCATTTGAATTTATTTCCTTTGCCGATATAACCTATAATTTACAGCATATTTCATTTGTTGTGTTAAAAATTGTGTTTATACGTACTTAAGACTTAATGTGGCATAAAACTAAAACTTACATGCGTAACAAACGCTTTAGCTTAAAGAAATTTTATATTGCTTTCATTTTAATGTAGGAAATGCCAAAATTCGTGTAGGCTAAGCCAATAGCTGCCGAAATTGTCTCAAGCCGATAGCGGCCGAAAAAATAGTCGGCCAAGATCAGCTAGGCGAAAATTGGCCGAATATTTTCATTAGCTAGTCGAATAACTTAAAATTGATCGGCTGAAGGGTCTAGCTACGCCATTACCGCTTCACCTTTATATGGTCGTAGGACGGTCCTTAGCTAAACTAAATAATTTTAGCTAGCAGTGTTGGAAAAAATAGATTCCAACCTTTCTGAATACCCTAAGCGTGTCTATTTCGGGATATTAGAGGGCTCACAAGCATACTTTGAACCCTAAAATCGCTGTAACAACCAAATAAAAAAAAGATGCGTTTGCACGAATTAAGGGTGATACATTTAAAATACGCTTTTGGGGTTGAATGGTTGCGTTTATGTAAAGGATGTATACCACCTTTCCTGTCCAGAATTGTATACTGAACGTTTTTGTTTTACATTATGCTTTTGATTTTTTGACTGTTAGGGAGTTGTAGCCAAAAAATACGTTTTTCAACCACCATTTTGATCGCCATCTTGAATTTAAGGTCCCCTGGGTAAATTTCGAAGTGGGTCCATATCTAAAAATGATCTTACAGGCATGTAGGTTCATCATGCATATTTTCATGCGTTCATGAGAAAGTGAACCATTCTTCGTTTCTGCCGTCTGACTAGGACGACCGAAGGCAAGATGAGTGGTTGGCTCTCTAGAATGCAGAAGTAGTAACTGGTTAGATAGAAAATTGTTGTATAAGAATTATTGTATATAATTATTTATTATTAGTTGTGGTGCCGTTTAAAATCAGTGTAGCTTAAATAGCTGTTATCCTAGTTTAGATGGATTTATTTACACCATTAGTTGAACTAAACTGGCAAAACATCGCGTACATCTCCAACCAGTTCTCTGCAATATTTTAAAATCCTTGCGATTCTTCATGGCCAATGTTTGGGCTACTGCTTTTCTACTGTATTTATTGATTTTCGTTTGATTTTTATAATTCATGATTCGTCTTCAATAAATAAAAGAAAGATAATTTGTCAATTCGTCGAATCTTCTTCATGCCACTGTAGAGAAAAGACAGTAATGGTAGCGGTTGTCAACTGGTGGTAGTATACCGTTAAGGATACCGCCACCGATCTCATTTCCACCTTACTTGCGCAGTAGGTTGGCTAAGGCAGGCAAGAGCCAATCTGTAACAATAAAATACTGCACTAAACTGCACATTACCGAGATTAGTTTAGCAGGTTTAATTCTACCTCACTCTATGCTAACCTAAATACGTCATAAGAGGCCTGTTCTTCATCACACTACACAATCACTTACCTGTATCAGAATTACAGGCATCACTTTTGCAGGTAGTTACACACACTGAATCTTCACATTCATCTGTTACGACTACCTTTATATTGCTGCATCTTCTAACAATAATTTTATCTGCAAGAGACAAAATATAAATGTTGTATACATTCAGATCAGTAGAGACAGTGGGAGCATTAACAATCTACCACAATGAAGGCACACGCTGATGCATCTGCACCAATTTGATGAGATTACATAAACCAACAGATGATATTACTGTAGGGATCCTTTCTGCATTCGCAACATTACTGTCGACGCTTCATCAATTATGGACCTTTCGTCTCATAGCTGCTCTCCGTCCAGATGTACCTCTGCGGACCTTGGATGTAAGATGCTTTACTTCAATCTGCCTCTAACAGAGGATCATTGTCAAAGTGCAACAATTAACTTTAATAATCTTGATGTACAATTTTGGACAACGAATTTTGAACACTTTTTTTTTGTCACACAAGATTGATGGGAAGTAACGGAGATGGTATACACAAATGTTTGCACAAACATAGTCATCTACCAGGAACGATTAATCCATATGCCGAACTTGGTAAAACATTTGAAATATTCAAAATTTGATGTCTAATACGGTACAGCACAACAATAACACGTGCATTGCCATGACAACTTTTGTAAAGCCCGATATGGAATTAGGTTTGCTAGCTTCCATGTTTGCCCTTTAATTTCCGATCATGCTGCAACAAATGTAAAAAGTCTTAATTTCGGCTCTTGTAATTAGAATTCTTTCCCATCAGTCCGTTTTTACTAAGTTATTAGGGTGGGCAAGATGTCCAATAACTAAAATCTGAACCATTATACCAAGAGAACAAGGAAAGGCCAGCTTTATTTTTCATGCATCATTCACGCATCGTTATCCACTACCATCGAACAACTCGTCGCATGACTCTAAACCCACACTCCAATCCCAACATTTCGTGGTTAATGGTTACATGCTTCAATGCTCTATTCTTTCAATTAAAAAAGTACCATGTTGTAAAAAAGTGGATCATCAGCAGAGTAGTCTGAAAGGTACATATGCATGTAAATATTGGAAAGGCATTCATTTTCCTAGTCTTCCCCTAGTGAGAAAAGATTTTGCTACATCCACTAACCTATGTAAATGTTGCAAAAAAATGTTTCGAGCAGGATGCTCGAATATAACGAGAAGGTATGTCCTTTTAACTGTGACAAGAATGTTGCAGAATTTACATCATTAGAAAATACCAATATGGCACAAATCTTTGGAAGTCGTTGAAGTAGTGTGCGTAGGGACCCTACAAGATTCATTTAACAATGAGGTGCATGGAAAGCGTCTATTAAGCAACCCCGAAGTCGCTTATCCAATTTGTATAAATTTGAAGAATAGCACTTCCGAAGTTTGACACCTTCCAGCTGAAGCCTTGTAGCCCAAGAGTTTTCGTTATAACCTAGAAATAGCTCATAAGAAGCTGAGTCTTTTAGGATAGGTT
This sequence comes from Lithobius niger, assembly GCA_023313725.1. Taxonomy (NCBI): domain Eukaryota; kingdom Metazoa; phylum Arthropoda; class Chilopoda; order Lithobiomorpha; family Lithobiidae; genus Lithobius; species Lithobius niger. The sequence continues at coordinate 28,696 of JAHWFP010017119.1, read as the reverse complement.
TAGAAATATGTGTATAATAACATACTGAAAGTGTCCTAGAATCCCACTGGAGCTTCGTTCTAAATCCAAGATGGCGTGAGAAATGGCCACCATTTTCCATTGTCAAAACTTTGTAACCAAATGAGTTAAAACCAATTGAAAACTATACAATTAAACTATAAAAACCAATTGAAAAAGGAGCGTGTATGCGAATTAAGGACGATATACTTTAAAATTTAAATACGATTTTGGGGTTCAATGGCTGTTTCTACGTACGTCACTTGTCCTGTTCAGAATTGTGTGCCGAACATTTTGGTTCACAGTACGCTTTTGATTGTTGACGGTTAAGGAGTTACAGCCGAAAAAAACGGTATTTTTCTTGAGGGGGAGGGGGTTATGAACTTGGTATCATAGCTATTTTTCCAGTTACCCTTCATGTGCATCCATATCAAATTCCGATCTTTTTTACAGAAAGTGAACATTTCAAGTGTTTGCAGCCCTACAAATACGAGGTAAATTCATTATCTGAAATAAGTAAAAATCATTAATACACGAAGTAAAAATTTGCCTTCCAGATGATTCGCAGCGATAAAAAATGGAGTAGACTAATTGGATATTGGTTTTGATAATGATTTGCGGTCCTTATTCCACTTTCCTCGCAACTGAATAATGAGAATGTATAAAGTGAGGGCCGTTTGGACGCCATCTTGGATTTTGGAATGAGCTACAGTGGGATTCTATGGGAGTTTTAGGATGTTATTCTGCACATATTCGCAAACCTATTCTGAATAATTTAGCTTATGAACAATATCTGGGTTTTGATACATTTT
>JAHWFP010017119.1:10985-27877 GCA_023313725.1 Lithobius niger | reverse complement strand
TAGCGTGAAAACAAAAGCATTCAAATGATAGCACCAACGTTATTTAAGACTGGACGAAAATGATTTCTCATCTTTGCTAATAGTAGGAAACACTGGTTGGTTTAGCGAACAAACGAACGCATTCAAATGATAGCACCAAAGTTATTTAAAGATTGGATAGAATTGCTTTCTTATCTCAGTGATAGTATAGGAAACAAAAGCAAAGGCAAAACAAAAGCATTTAAATGATAGCATCAATATTATTTAAAGATACAAAAATTCTTTAGGGACTATTGTTACCTTATTTTTATTCTTCACCAATAGTGTACACTAACCGATTCAGCAGACAAACGAAAGCATTTAAATGATTGCAACAGAGTTCCGTAGGTATTGTATTGAATTATAACCAGATTTTTCCTCACTACTATACTATTTTAGGTTCTGGTTGGCCACTCCGTGCGGATTTTTGGACAATGGATTGATCACGCCTGCTAAAAATGTCTCTTCGAGCAGACGAACCAACATGGCGACTTTATCTCTCGCTTCATCGCTTTCCCGACGTGGAAAACCTCTGAATTCGCCGGCTAGGGAGATTGTTTGCAATGTTTTCAAATACATGGAGGCTCAGGACACAACACGGATGCTGAAACAACAAATTTCAGAGACCAGCTTTGCCACTGGGAAAATTTCAGAGAACGGTAAGCGTGTCTTTTCAGTAGCAAAGGAAATAGCCTACCGATGCCCAACTCTGGCCAAAACTACGATGACTGCGATTAGACCTAACGCCGCAGACGACGCCGCCACGACCAAGCACATCAAAAGCTGAAGCGCGCAGAGAAATTGCCAAGCATGCTCACCCTTTGCAACTATGATTCCGACTTGTATCGTAAGTCCAGAAAATGTTGTTCTGCGCTGTAGTTCTTCGGTAAATTAATTGCGTAGCCACAACCACTGTTTGTTTACTTGGACGAGATGTGGGCCAACCAACATCACAGCCGACAGATGCAGTGGCACGGCAAAGAAAAAAAGAGTTACTTGGCCGCCTCATACCACCAGGAAAAGATCGACGTTTGATATTATTGCGTGCTGACTCTAAATAGTGCACAACTTCCTTTCATTAGAAAACTAAAACTGGGGATTACCATGAAAAATGAACCGCGAGTGTTTTATAAACTGGTTAAAAACTACTAACCAATATCCCAGCCAACTCGGTGATGTGATGGACAACATTCCGCGCCGTTCAGTTCGACTCGACAAGGCAGCAGCAACAAGCAACAGCAATAAGACATACATTATTTCGTGGCTCGAAAAACAAATTTCCGTACCACTGCGAGCTGAATCTCATCGAGTTAATTTGAGCCGAAGTTAAAGACGAAATAAGAGCATCCAACACAAATTGTAAAATTGTAGACGTCAAAACATTAACTACTGCAGCAGCCAATGTAGCCAATGCAGTAGCCTGGTGACTGGCAAAAAATACATTAACCACGTTGCAACGCTTGAGAACTATTATTAAGGAACTGATCATCTGATTGAATACTGAGTCGAACCCTTAATTATTGAAGTAACCAACAGCGACGACTATGACTACGAAGAAATGTAATTTTGTACCACTCCAACAATCCCCCTAGCCAACGACAAAAACTGGCCTTTTAGAGCTCTCGCAACCAGCCGTCAAACATTTCGATGCTGTGTTTTGGACCAAGAAACAGTTACCCATAATTTATATAATGAAAACAAGCTATCATCTAGCCTACCACCAGGAACACAATTTTGTATTATTAGTTGTGAAATAATAAATATATGGCCCACTTCTGATCTATTTTGGACAATCTTTTGGCCCTGTCATGAACGTAGGTTTCCCAGTTACAAAAGCCCAGGCATTTGCAATTTTCAAGTTTGGATCCTCCAATAAGCCTGAAAGGCTTTATTCCCCTCCCTCCTCCCCCCATCCCCGCAGTTAACCCTCAAAAAATGCTTAAATTAGAAAATCGGGTAGCCTACGTATACTTCCTTCAGCATTATAAAGAAAAAATATTCTAAGACAATAAACAATACTAAAATATAATGAAATGAAATAAAACAAAATAAAAATATCCTCGTCCAAAGAGTGCTACCACTTCTTGATTTTCGTAGATGCTAGCTTAAAACAAATCGTTGCTAGCCGAGCGCATGCAGGAACTCGGTGCGTGTACAAGGTTCCAGTCACCACCAATGTTAGCGCATATGCGTGACAGGCGATTGCAAACGATCATAAATACAGCAATTTACAGTGGCCAACCAGAACCTAAAATAGTATAATAGGATGCACAAAGTGATTTAGTAAACGAACGAAAGCATTTACATTGTGGCAGAAAGGTGAGGAACCATTGTTACCTTATATTTTTACTGCTAAATGTAAACACTAAGTGGTTCAGCAAAAAACTAAGTAGTCCAGCAAACTAACTAAAGTATTTAAATGATTGTAACAAAGTTCTTTGGGTAATGTACTAGTGGCACTACTAGTGGTCACCAACGAGTGGCAAAGCGAACAAACTTTAAAAGTTAAAAAGAAAAACAAATCTTTCACCAACCTTTATCGTTCTCATCGGTCTGAAACTCACAGCTTCCTGAATCGTAAAGACGACAAAACCTAAGTTCTAGTTTTGTCAACCAACCATCCTCTGTTTCATCGGGGCAATCAACCATCGAATCACACGCGTTAGAACATGTCAAGCACCAACTGGCATCACCTAAAAAAGCTAAAAAACTAAACGTCAAAACTTTTAATTTACTGGCATTGCTAAAATATTGATCACAAGGAATAAATCTTTTATGCTAAAGGAAAGAATTCCAGAAATTACTCCAAAATTCATAATGCCTTCAGAATACTTCATAATACTTCAAGTACTGTGCATTTGGTATACTTTTATAATTACACTGCGGGGAATGTTAATTTTAAGCTGTCTGAATACTATGGAAAATTTATTTTAATTCCTTGGTATTCGGCTAAGACTCCATTGGTTTTTTGCCGTTTAACCCGTGATATCTCGTACAGTCCACGTCTGTCACTATCACTGTCTGTCCGCAGCCGACATTGCCGGTTTCTCCCTTCAGCAGGAACCACCTTCTCATTCTCCGCTTCCTCGACCGCATCATCTGTTGCCTTTGCCAGTATCGGACGCTTCTGACTCGGCCTATGGCGATCGTGTGCACCCGCCGACCGACCATTCTGATGCACAAGACATGCTCACCTTCAACCAACCGGTCAACCAGATCCTTCCGAGATCCCTCTTTCAGACCTCATGAAAGCTGTCAAAGACATCATACCGGACTGTTTTCTATACAAGCTGTCACCACAAGCGACCGAACCCTGCAAGAACCGTGGTGTCTGTACGGGGCTCGACTTCGGTCTCCGCGATCAGTTTCCTCGACAAACCCCAGTCCTCGGACAATCTACTACTCTGCTCACCACTTTACTTCGTACGGGCGGCCTAAGTTTGAGTAACGGCTCACCATTGGAATTCGACAAAGATCCGCCACCGTCTCGTGCCAGTCACGAATCATTCTTCTTTTGCCCCTCCGGTGATGGGGCGGCCAATCCCCGCAACTTCGACACCTACTCTCAGTCGGAATTCCTCACTGTGGACTTCAAGTTGGACTTCGGTACCTCCTTGTACTTTCCTCATCGAGTCTCAGTCCCTTCTGTTCTATGCGACACCGACCATCTCTTGCGTCTCGGTCAGCGAGCGGCCTCCCAAGCCGCCATCTTTAACAAGGCTGCCAATGCTCTGTGCGAAAAACTTTCCATGGATCCATCTCCGGATGAAACCAAGAACATAGCATCCCTGGTTGGCCTGGTGTTTCGCAAAGATTGCTTTGCCACCTTCCACTGCATGAACTGGCTGACACGGGCTCTCTTCAATTCTACACTCTTGCTTTGCGAAGTGGTGCTCAACACAGTCCCCCAACCTTCATGATTCCACTAGACATGTCCTCCGGGTTCAACCGATTCATGAGGCCGACACATTCTTTCGGGGGCTCATTTTTAAACTCCCCCCCCCCCAACCTGGACATCACATGGAAATCAAAGCCATACAAGGCTAAAGGCCCTCGACGATAGCGACCGGTAGGACCTCCGGTCTCCATCTAACCAAAGGACGACTGGGTTATACCTTTTACCCGGCCTGAGCCTCGCCCAGCTTCTCCGCCACGCCGTGCTTGGTCGCCCTTTCCGAACAAGGGACAGGGATGCGGTCGCAGTCATCCCTATGGCCGTAGCTCAACACCAGACTGTTGCGGCCGCCATAACTCCCCCAGACCACACCAGTGGTCCAGGTCCTCTCATTGACAATAACCCCTTGCTGGTACCAGTAGGCTGCCATCTTCAGTTCTTACTCTCGGCCTGGCAAGAGATCACGAACAACTAAGCGGTCCTCTCGATAATTTCCCAATATTTTCTCCCATCCTTCTACTGGTTGCCTCCACTCCGGTCCCCTCCTTGGCTTGAAGCAGCATCACCAACGAACTTCCGTACCACCAAAATCATGGTTCTTTTATCAAAACGCACTATACAGGCTGCACCCAATCCAGAGCAGCCAGGATTCTACAGCAGTAATTTTCTTAGCCCAAAAAGATAGGCGATCTTCGTTTTAATTTCAAACTCCGACCATTAAATCAGTTCATCAAAAATCCCCACTTTCAAATGGCGACCGTCGAAACCATACGACACTCACTTCTTCCTGGCGACTGGGCGGTCTCCATAGAGCGTGCGGACGCCTACCTTCATATTCCGCTTCAACGTCTCGGTTCACCACCTTTTCCATTTTATATATTGCAGAATAGTGTACGAGTTAACCTGCCTTCCGTTCGGCCTCAATGCAGCACCAAGAGTGTTCACGTTGGTTTTAAACACCAGTCGTTACCTTCCTTCATCTGCACGAGGTGCGTGCCGATGCCTACCTGCACGATTGGATCCTACCTCATCAGACATGTTCCAGCTAATTGCAAAACTTTGTGTTCCTAGGAGTGGCCTTCAACCTAGCCCAGGCTGTCGTCATGCCCTTCGCAGACAGGATATCGTCTCTACTCCCAAAAACTGCGGGCCTTCCTTCGGTCGTCCACCTACACGCTGACACAGCCCAACTTACTCATCGGTTCGCTAGACTCCATAGCTCTGCTCGTTCCGTATGGCAGATGGACTGTACGTCCTTTCCACCACTTTTGGATCTAGGAATGGACTGCTTGGGCGCAAGCCCACCCCAGGCGGCGACTGCATCTGAACAACTACTCCTGTACTCTTTACTTCCGTGGATGAATGTCCAGTACATCACTTGGACGGTGCCCCTTATGAGCCCCGCCCGACATCCACCTTTTCTCCGATGGCTCCCTTCAAGGATGGGGTGTTCACATCGGCGACCGTATGGTATCCAGGGTTTGGCCGCTGAACACCATGAACCAAGCCTGGAATTGCAAGCGGTCCTCCTCGCTCTGACACACTCCCAACACCTTGTCACGAGGATGGTAGTACAAGTCCACATCGGCAATACTACAGCAATTGCGTATCTCCGGAACGGCAAAGGGACAAGGTCCTGTTTCCTCTGCCAGGTCACCTTCGACATCTTCATCGTGTGCATTTGCTTGAAGACGACTATACTACCGCTCCACATTCTGGGCAGCCACAACGTGATTGCGGACTCACTGTCACGCCGGCCCCAAAAAAGGGAGAAAAGTTTTGTTTGAGAAGATTTAAGTGATAGTTATTGGTGAGAAACTCACGGTCATCGATTTCTAACCCATGGTTGCGATGATTGGCCCGGCGAGAGTACGCAGATATGTCGAGTGCGGAGCACGAGACAGATTTGTATATTCGAGCTGGGACAATCAACGCAGCTGTGGGTTAAAAATCTATAACTGTGAGTTTACACCAATAACTAATTTATACCACGGTTGGGACGTCAAGCTAACTCGTATTTAATTAAAACGTGTTTGTGTTTTGTGAAAATTGCTTCAAGAAATACGGTAATCAATCAGTATGTCGTTATGAATGAAGGGCATCTCAATTTAGTTTGTAGAGGGGGAGGTGGGTGTTGGACGGTGAGTCCTTTGGCAGCTCAAGTTTGTGGAGGAGGAGGAGGGTGGAAATTGTGGAAATTGGACGCATCGTTTGGCAAGGTTTGGCTGGTAAGCTCGCTCGTGTTTTCAAGCCGTTCGGAGTGAATAAAATTTGATATGTGAGGCAACACGGACAGAAAAACATTGCGGCAAGGTAAGTAACTATTTTTGTTGCGTTTGTAGCTTGAGAATTGTTTCAAAACATACGTTAATAGGTGTATCAGTATAAATGAAGGTCATTCCATTTTGGTTTGTGGAGGGAGAGTTAGCCGGAGTGAATAAACTTAGCTATGGGCAAGACATGTGAGAGTTAGCAGGGATAGGATTTCATTCGGGACATTCCAGCAAGTTAATTCCTTTTGTACGTTTTTATTCCGTTACGTTTTTGGACGCTGTGTGTGCGTTCCTGGTCGTGTGACACGGAACTGTAAAAAGTGTGGTTATCGGCAAAGGTGCGGGGTAACTTGATAACCCACACTTTTGGGGCTGACGCACACTTCCGGTCACGGTTAATGGGATTTAACCTATTGATATCGTCGAGTTAGCGTGACGTCACAGCCGTGGTATAAACAAGAATACTTTGCATTTTAAAGAAACAACATTCTGGAATTTCCTTTTTTCTCGATTTAGGGACCATATGGAAACTGTTCTCAATTCGAGACAATAGGAAGGCTCTTTATCCTGTATGTACTGGGATCCTTAAATGACATTAGTTAAATTGTGGTCCTTCCGGAGTTAAAGAGTGTGGCTACCACGGTATTAGGAGTGAATAAACACAAAACACCACCCCCCGACAAAACACCCCCCCCCCCCGATAAAACCCCCCACAAAACAACCCCTGACGAGCCACCCCCACTAAACACCTCAGAAAAATACACCGCCAACCAAATGCCCCCAGTGGCGGTCATTGTAAATGAACCTCAGATTTTAAACGATTCATCTGTATGAGTAGTAAGTGGCTTCATTACACCTATTAACAACTGTAATAACTATTGATTCTAAACAATATTCTTACCAACAGTCAGGTGTGCTATGAAGATAACGAGAACACAGCCAAGCAACAGCTTAAAACGAATCTTCATTCTTGATATCTATCCTTAAAAAGAAAAATTATCAGGGATGAACATAAACCAGAGTGACTGAACATTGAGAAAAAAGTGCTATCCCATTTTCACCTTTAGTGAGTATAGAAATACAATTAAACAAACAAAAATTAAAATCCTTATGCAACGAATACCATGCAAATCGTATAAGTTGTATTTTTAACTGTAAGCACAACACCCATGTAAGTTGCACTATCTTACTGTATGCAGGGCTCTAACCAAACCTGGAAGCCTAAAATAAAAAGTTTTAAAATAGGATGAATTACAAGAACCTTTCTGAAAAGCGGAAAAAGACAACGATTTATTAACTTTAAAAAATTTTCTTTAGTTGACGAGTCCGGTTTTGAGCGCATGTTTCAACCAGCTAAAAAGTTAGGTAAAATATCCTAAATATCCAAATCCTAACTAATGTAAGCCCTAATCCCTCTCCACCAACAATCGCCGAACTAATTTACTTGAAAAAAAAAAACACCTGGGCATTCACTGTGGAATAAAATAACTCTCACGGAACTTCCTGAACTCTTGTCTAGAGTTTTTTGAAACCTGCAATGCAGCCCTTTACTAAGTAATATTTCAACCAGATCTGCAAAGCCTTCCCAACCCTTTCGAAATTTCGCCCATACTCTGCCAGAGTTTATACTATCTAGTAATGTCGAATGATGGCATATGTGATGACAGTTCTAAAACTACGTTAGGTGTAAGGTTTTGGGTAAGGCAAATCGCCAAATGGGAATTGTTTAAAAAAGCCAGTGACGTAAAGAAAACAACGAATCCAAACAAGCCCATGTTTATCTCTAAATTTTTTAAATCAGCGGTGTAGTCTGGCTTGAGCGATCATTAGAACAACGCTTCGCTACTTCTTTTCGCGCTTTGCCACTTCTCAACAAGATTATGGTCCTGCCATTTTTTGTTATTCTAATTAGTTTTGCAACGTGTTGGTCTACACAATTATTGAAATTGAGAACTGCTCTTGAACTGTCGTCGATACAGCTCTCTGCACGAGCTTCACATTGTCAGAAGAGCACACTGCCTGACCTTGACCCACACACTCTACAGTGTGTTAAATGTTGAGTTATTGAAATTGAGAACTGCTCTTGAACTGTCGTTGATACAGCTTTCTGCACCAGCTTCACATTGTCAGAAGAGCACACTGCCGGCCCTTGACCCACACCTTCTACAGTGTGTGTTAGATGTTGAGTTAATATTTCCATATGTGCCTATTACTGATTACACTCTAGTAACGGCCTAATGTGTAACAGCCCAGGCCAGCTCGTTACGGAGTTGACATTTAAAAACTCTTAGCTACCGTGTTTACTCCATCTAACGAGAGGGTTAAGTTGTGCAATCTACATCCCACGACAAAAGGATTGTGTAAGGAAATAGATGAGAAAGAAAGGGTCTTTTTGCTGGTAGAAGGATAATACGCAAGAATATTCCGTTGGCCCACTTCAGCCGGGAAAAAAAATAGGGGCTGTTCAGGCTTGGAAAGAAGCAGCTGGTACGTGCTGGCTCGAGGCCAGTTTAGTAGTGTGAAATGGTGAGTGCACGCCAGGCGCCACACAAATTTAGTAGTGTGAAATCTGTATACAGCAGCTTATTTCATTCAGCGTGCACGTGGAGTAGGTATAGGTTGAACTAAAATTTTGCATCGTATTGGTTCGGTCCTCCTGAAAGCAATGTTACTGTTAGTGTTCTGGTTATTAAACTGGCTTTTTTTTTTTATTAGACTATTATTTAATTATGACTTACTTTATTTGTTACACCCATTGTATTAAAAAAAGAAGTTAAAACGTAGTTACTAACTACCGGAAAAGAACGGTAACTGTAGTTGCAACTAGTTTTATTTAAAAGTAGGTAGTTAGTAGTCGCAATTATTATTTTTTACTGTAGTTAGTATCTGTAGAATAATAATTTGAAGAATCATAAACTTGGCATACTTGTTGAATTTATTAGTGATCTTATTTTTGTCATTAAGTGAAATACCCGATGCGTGTATTTGCTGTATAGCCTAGGTCCGCTTTTTTTTTAACGAGTTTTATTACCAGTTAAAAGTTAATTTGAGTCATTGCAAGTACATTTAATAGTCTTTTATGAAGAGCTACTAAAATTTGGTGTTTTTTTTCGCACATTTTGCGGTATATGACCACGGATCCCAATAACAAATTCTATTGATTTTCATGATCGTATTGACTAAGCACAAATATGATGTAGAATTGGCGAGTCAAGTTTGAAATGACTCGGGATTTCGGAGTCGGTAATTAAATTGGCTACAGACGGACGACAGTACAAGATGATTAAAGCTTCTTTGTTACGCTTCTCAACGCTTTAAGAATTATGGGTACCTCGAACAAGAGTCATCTCTGGCTTTTCAACTTAAAGTGAATGAGTGAACAAGTCACTTTAAAACCATAGCCTATCCACTTTGAAACATGAGTATATTAAGTTTTGCTGGAATGGCAAACAATGAACTCTTAACGATTCAACATACTGCAGTACCTCGGACAAGAGCCATTACTGGCTTATCTTACACTGAAAGTGAATGAGGTCAAACAAGTCTCTTTAAAACCATATCCACACTTTAACAGTAGTATATTAAGTTTTGCTGGAAACGGAAATAACGAACTCCTAACGATTCAATAGCACTTGACGGGGTACGTATTTACCTCCATCGTAACCAGTGCATTGAAAATAAAAATTCGAACAGTGCCAAGACTCGAACCAACATTACTGTCTCCTTGGAGTGGTTCTACCTCCAAACGCCATGGTAAAAGCAACATGCGATAATATACCGCTGAAATGAAGCCGTTTTATGCTACCTTGCTCGCATTTATCTTATCTTTCAATCTTACCTTTCAACGATAGGGTATTCTGGACTTCGAAAATCTCTACTTTTTTCTTTGTTATTGTCAGTTTCCTGTGGATTTGGGTAATTATGCAGAAAACATGATTTTGCCGCTAGCAACTAATTTAACCTACCAGTATGCTCCTTTCGTCGTTCCGGTTCCGAATATCACAATGAAAACGAGCGTACTGGTAGGTTAAATTAGTTGCTAGCGGCAAAATCATGTTTTCTGCATAATTACCTGGATTTGTTGTTAGGTTAGGTTGGTTGGGGTGTAGTTGTGTTGTGGTTTTGTTATTATTGTTGTTAGGTTAGGTAGGTAGGAGGGTTATGTTTTTGTTGTGGTGTTGCGGAAGAAAAATAATTTCCGTCTCCTTTCATTGCGATGTAAAATCAGGTTTTTTTGCTACTCTGTACCTGTAAGACGGCTGGCGCTTCAACACGGACGTTTTTATCGTTTTGCGTGTTTTCAATATTTTTTTTCAGAACTTAAGACACATTTCTCCCGGTTTTTTTTAACGTGAATTGGAAAAAAAAGGTGAAAATCTGCGTCGGCTAGTAAAAAATTTGTTTGGATAAGTAATATAATTACCGGAGTTTCAGTGGGCAACTCTTCATAAATCGAGTACATAACATCGAGTATGTATGAGCGAGCACCTTATGCACATGTTATAGCGGATTAAACACCATTTTCCAGTTAACAAAGCATGTAACTCTTTAAGTGAATGAGCTAGGCAAAGGCAAACGTTCAAAAGAAGGTAAATCTGTTATAACTAGCTACACAAATCATATCCCAATATCTTACCTGAAAAACCCGAAATAACGATTTTGTAATATTACACCGAGCCAAATCTTTTTTTTAGCTGGATTCTTAAAATACGTGAAAAAAAAAGGCAATGAAGCCAAACTAATGGCAACGCCAATAACAAAAACAAAATTAACCCAAATATTAAGTCCTTGACAACAAAGACGTCATCTTGTCTGCGCGAGCGTGTGCATTGTTTTAACAAAACTGCAACAATTAGCAAACATGTAGATTGGATTTTTTTTAAAGATGAGTAACAGATCATTGTTATGCACCCCCGAACCTTTCCTCTAGAAAAAAAAAACATTAAAAAACCAGGGGCATCTTGGTCGATTTTGGTATAGCGAAAGTATGCATTGCCTGCAATTTATAGCATTCCATCTTGCAATGAAATATACGTTGCCTGCAATTTACTGCATTCAGTCTTGTAATGAAATAGACATTACCTGCAATTTATAGCATTCCATCTTGTAATGCAATCTCTCTCTAGAGAAGAACTTGTTGGCTTTCCCTGCTAGCTCGGTCGCCATGATGTGCGCATGCTCGAGATCTTTTCTCATCTTTCGTGCCTCTTAATCGTTACGATGGTCACTCAAGAGGGGAGACAGGGCTGGTAAAGCTTATAGCTTGTTATTAGGCCCAAGCGGCAGATGTCAATTGGAAGATACCACCATGATGACAGTTGTGTTTTGCCGCATGAGGCAGGAAACTGTAGTACCCGGAGGAAACCCTCGTGTAACGGGCGGGAAACAACTGGAGAAAAACCTTTACATATATACTTCCCTCTACCAGGATCGAACCCGAGTCTGTGAGAAGCCAGAGATGTACAGCTGGGACCAAGACGCTTACCGAATGTGACGCCCCAGTGCTCGTAGCTACCCGTGCATCCGTACAGGTAATAGAAACCAAAATAGACTAGGTGCCCCTGACATTTTGATGTGTCTATATGCTGGCGATGTACATTACATGCAATTTATAGCATTGCAGTCGACCTCGTCACAGATGGAGGAGGGTCCGTCGTAACAGGAGCCCTGGCTATGAGCTAGCTGTCCCAGAATCGACAGACGCCAAGACCTGAAGCGACGGGAGCACGAAGGAGTGACTCTTTCTCTTTTTCTCTTTTTTTTTTAAAGGTATGAGAACAAAAAAATAAAAGAAATCCAACGTTCGCTGTTGTCGCATGACACGACGACCATTTAATATCAAATAAACATTAAACGAAAAGCGAAAATAAAGGTTTATGGGTTTGAAGACAACCAGAACACTTACAGGTTCAGAGGGGCAAAGGCCGAACCAGCCACAACCATAAACAGGCAAGTTCAATTAACTTCTGAGTGGTTTTGATGCGGTGATACGCTTGATGATCAACTAGACGAACGTTTTGATTGGAAGAATGCGAGACTGACAACTGAAGGAGACGAACGTCGATCTGGAGAGGTGAATGGCGATAGACGAATGACAAAGGACAGTAGTACAGAAACTGATGAAATGAAGACAGAACAAGGCGAATTTGTTGCGAACGTGATGGTAGATTGGAGACAGGGATCGCCGGTGATCCAACAAACTGAGGGACGCACGTGGAATTGAAGAGTGCGTAGGCCACCAAATGAGAGGCGGATAAGCTGTCATCAACCGGACAATGAGAACGGTTGTGAAGCACGGCGATATCGTAAAATGGGGTTTTAAAGTTGTTGTATAAAGAGTTTTGAGGAACCGGAGCCCCGGATCAGAGGCGAAGGAGGGAGGCCGAACGAACGCAAATACTGTGGTGCAGAAGGGAGTGCAGTGCTGGTGAAGTTTCTATGGGACGAATGGAGTAGTACGGAACACTGGTAATGGAATTATAGATAGGGAAACCGTAGGGTGGCAGAAGAAGGTGGACGAACGGAGGAGTAGTAGACGTGTAGAAGTAGGGCAAGCCAGTCATGTCCAGGTCGGGAACGAAGGGGCAGAATCACGGTAGAAACAGATACATAAAACGAGGTAGAAGACATCGAAGATGGGAGACACCAAAGTTTATTCAGGGCAGGTGTTTCGTTGCATTGGCCGAAGGGAAGAAAGAAATGTGGATCCGGCTCCTCAGTGCAGGTTGGAAGAACAGGAAAAAGAACAGGGAATGAAGGCGATTACTGCCGTATACGAAAGCCTAAGGGTTTTGTGGCATGTGCGCGACACGGAGCACAAGGCTGCTGCAAGTGGCATGGTTGGGAAAATGTGATATTCCTGGGCAGCCGAAGATGAATTGTGCTGCATCGTTAAACTGCCAACTTGAAGGCTTGAAGTGAACGAGAGGCAGCTGCTGAAACCCAAGTTTCCAACAGCTGATCGGCCGGAGTAGGGGGGCCCACAACTGTGGATGCTGAACCAGAAGGCGAAGGCTTAGCTGAAGAGGAAGGCATCGTCGATTGGAGAGCAAAGCTTCCAGGAACGGGTGATTCATGAGCAGTTACAGCAAGAGGATAGGTCGGAGTTGTTGCTTTCACTGTATGACAAGGACTTGAGGGTGGCATGCAGCCGGACGACCGTGTTGTGCCGTGGGAGGCAAACGACCATATGGGTCTCGGCAGGTTTTCGAGAGTGAGCAATGCTGGAAGCACCAGGTCGGGCTAGCTTCTAAGGTCGAAAGGAGACAGATCTTGGCATTAATCAAGATTATCTTGGCCTTCTGCTTGATGACACGTTGGAAAAGGTGAGACACCTCTAACGCAGGTCGGTGGTCAAAGAGTGAATGAAGGACAGCTGCCTGAGTCGCAAGTTCAGTATTAGTTGTGTGAAGGGTTGTTGATTCTGATGAGAGTATTTGAGCCGCGGACAAAATGGATGAGATGTTTTAAGTCCAGGTGTACTAGGTCGTTTTGGGACAACTGTAAGCCGTGAATGATGGCACTGCACAGCCAACGACATAGCATTATGGTTTGTTGGGTCAGACCCTGTTAGTGTTGTTGGTCATGTTCTGGCTGCCATAGATCTGATTGTTGTTCACCTTGCAGCTCGGGGCTTTTTGGCCGGGATGGTTATTTTCTCTCGCTCCCAGGCGGTGGTGAGACTCCGATCAGGGTGCGTGTCGGAGAAGTTGTAGTTTCTGCGTTTACTTTAGTTAAATATTTGGGTGTGGTACTGGATAGTGGCTTGACACAAACGTCCAATGTTCGTCTTCTGAAAGAAGAAATCATCAGCCGTCTTCCTGTACTTCGCAGCCTAGCTCACTGTTGAACTGTTAGAAGGGATGATATATGTCAGCGTTCAGGTCATTAATCCGCTCCGTGGTTGATTACCATCTCCCGTTCCTGGTTACAGCTGGGCGGCATATTCGCGCTCTGCAAGTCTGATACAATGACTGATTGTGTGTTGTTACAGGCTGTTTGGTATCCTCTCCGGTCCCTGCACTGTTTTTTGAGGTAGAGACCCCCCCACTGCACCTCCGTGCGAATGGTTTGCTTGCTGCTCTGTATCTCCATAATTTGAGACCCTGTTAGGAGTAATTCTGGCTGACTATTGCAAGCTGAGTGGGACGATGCGTGAGTATCTTGGCACTGCGGGACATGGGGTCTCGCTCCAATTGACCCCTGTGCGCCACCAACTGACGTGTGTTGCAGCTATCTATCTTCCGTGCCCTCCTTGAACCCGTTTTTTGAGCCAGGCCACACTGCTTGCTGTGTCTTCTGTGATGCTTCTTTTGTCCTTCCAGCCAAAGCCTGTGGGGTTGGTGTATGTCCCTCCACCTTGAAGTCCAGTGAAGGGAGAGCTCTTCGTGGCGTCTACTGCAGCATTGGACCTACGTCTGCCATCATTTACGATTTTTCGGATTCGGCATCCAGTCTCTCTGTCCTGCGGCGTTCTGTTAAAGTAAATTAAAGGTACATTCTGCCTCCTTTATAACAGCCTCACGCAGATCGCCATCCGCGCATGCTACCATCGCATCGTTTAGCGAAACTCGACGTAGTAATACAAGGTCAACTGAGATAGTAGCTGCATTCCTTAACGTCACACTTCTTCGGCGATCTAGTAGCATAAATCATTTAAATTTTTACCACATTAGTCTTTTTAAATCTCATGATAATTATTAGCAAACGATTAAAAATTAGTACATGCACACGCACAGATGGTTATTGTAAGCAAAGGATCATATAATCGCAGGATGTTATTAAATTAGTTCCCAATATTCAACAGAAAATCTCGCAGACGCCACATTTTAAAATGGATTTTTAGCAAGGGATTGACTAACGGTAAGTAAATAGAACTTTGGGGCAGTACGTGATGTGGAGTATCGAGAAAAATGGCGTTGGGAGGAATGTACCTTTAATTAAAATAAAACCAAAAACCGGTAACGAGGCCACGAAGTTGAGTACGTTTTGGTCTCTCAAAAGGAGTGAT
The DNA here is from genome assembly GCA_023313725.1 of Lithobius niger. Lineage (NCBI taxonomy): Eukaryota > Metazoa > Arthropoda > Chilopoda > Lithobiomorpha > Lithobiidae > Lithobius > Lithobius niger. The sequence continues at coordinate 12,681 of JAHWFP010017119.1, read as the reverse complement.
ACATTAAAATATAGGGAAAATGGCTACGTACTTAAGAAAAGTAGCAGGATGGAGTCCGAGTGTCCTTTGATGAAAATAATGCTTGCTTCCAGTGTTGGGAATGGTCTAAATAATTTTCTCTAGGTGGTGGGGGGGGGGGGCGGGGTTTGCGTCTCGGTAAGTTTCTTAACACTGAGCAACAAAACATAGGTTGGCATGTTTTGTTTCGCAGTGTTGCAAAGTATTGTTCGGACTATTTCATTTCACGTCCAGATAATACTTTGCTACCAAAGAGTTGGGAATGGTTTAATTGCTAACTTTCTCGTGGCAGGCAGGGTGTAACACTGAGCAGCAAAAGTTTACAATGTTGTGTCTTCATTGTTGCAAATAGTTTGTTTCGTTAGTTGGAAATTATTGGATGGCAACAGTACTGTATACTCATGCGAAATACACAGGCACCTACATATGCGTACAGTAGCTAACATTTCCAACGTTCCTCTTTCCTGCTGAAACAATGGACGAAAATATTCAAATCAGAGGGCAGCTTCTTCACTTCAGGAAGAGCCAAGCTCAACAATGCTCTTTTTAATTACAATAGACAACAATTCAATGGCTCCGTTTTCTTATTGTTACGGCCGATGGATGCCAGTTGTTCACAAATGACGTCACACACAAAAATAAATAAAGTGGTGGATAAGAGTTGAAAATTCTACTATTAATCATGCTGATATTTGGGCTGGGGTTGTAATAATACAGAGATGAGATGAGGGATTGTAAAGAAATAACACTGAGAGCTGTAGAAAGCTATTACCGTGTTAAAAGCCGCTTGGTTCTGTATAATTGATTTAACATAATACCAACTACTTTTCGAGCAATTCTTGGCTCCCTGTGTATTTGTTGCTGCCTAACTAGAGGCTACTAATCGACACAAATATGATTACTGTTGTACAAATTTCTAAAGTGCTACTTTTACTCTTCTGTGCAGCCGTACCGGCTGAGAAGACTATTGCAACGACTTTGTCCGTCCGTCCGTCCGTCGCTTTTTTCAACTTCGCAGTGGTACCAGAAATTGACGACCACTGTTTACAACGTTCGATTCAGTGTCAAAAGTTAGTTAAATAACATGGCAAATTAAAACATTGTTACCTCCTTATAGCTAATAGACTTCTTCGACGTAACTAAATTAAATAATAACATTTCATCGTCGAATTGAAATCCTAAAGATTTGTGTTAACGCAGCCCTCAAAACAAAAACAATTTAGCTTCGTTTAAAAGAGTCTTGTCGCATTGTTGCATGAATGAATAGGCTTACGATCGAACCAAATTCTCCATTAGGCCAATCTGCTACTTACGAAACCAAAACTGCCGTTAAAAAAATTAGGCTTAAAAAATGAAAATTAGATCTAAAATCACGTTACCATGGCAACGTCAATAGTTGCTACGAGTCGCTGCAGCATTTCTCCTGTCCCTTCCCTACTACCACTGATCTATATTAGGCTACGTTGCGCATTACGTTGTAACACTGTAACTGTGTGCGGGGAGGCATACCGTGTTGCAAAAATGAATAGGCTTGCTGTATACAATCCAAATCTCCGTTATTGCTACTGACGAAATTAAAGTTGTAAATTAGGCCTAAACGCTGACAATATTATGCCTAAAATGTAAAATAAGCTAATTCAGCTCTCAAAGTTTCCAAAAACGCCTCAACTTCTGGGGG
>JAHWFP010017119.1:0-10885 GCA_023313725.1 Lithobius niger | reverse complement strand
CCCCCCCCCCACCCCCCATGATGTGAATGTTTGCAAGGATTTGAAGCTATTAGTTAGTTCCATTACTGCAAGTATAGTTTTTACACAGAACTTTGTAGAAAAGCCTTGGCACCTGGTTTCTTGGCTTCTTCTGTCTTTCAGGTGCTGACTATGTTACGAATGTTGGCATACGAGCAAACAGTGTTCATCATACTTACATGAATCTCGACAACGGATGGATGAAGGAACATTTTATAGAACATTTTTAACCCAACGTGTCTTTTCGTTAAAAACGAGACACGTTTCCTTACAACTAATGGTAAACTGTCGGTGTGGAGAGCTTCTACTTAATTTGGCTACAGCACTAACCATGGCTACAAGAAATAATTTGTAGACAGTCTCAATAGGTATATGAACCGAACATTTTGTTGGTGGGGTCACATTATTTTTGGACCTTGAGTGGGGAGGGAGCAAGATTTTTTCAGGGTCTCGAAAGGGGGGGGGGGGTCATCGAAAATTTTGTGGTCACATTTTTATTTTCCCGCCCCCCCCCCCTCTCCCCCCGGCCGTAAATAATGACCTGTCCCTCCTAAGTGATATCAGAAACAAAACTAACAAGGTTGAAAGAACCCACAAACTTTCAGCCAAAGTAGTGATATCAGAATAAAAATGGTTGCCGCCAAGTTGCTACATCGTGTACCAACCCTAACCGACAAGTGTTCCCCTTAGAAAGTAGTGATATCAGAACAAATACGACTGCCACCAAATTGATGGATGGTGTACCAACCCTAACCGAAAAGTGTTCCCCTTAGAAAGTAGTGATATCACTCCCGCCAACAAACAACTACCAAGCTAATTCCACCGACTATTCCGTCAGATGTTAAATGAAAAACCTGGCCACTGCTACGGATTGTAGCAATGGTCAGGTTTTTTATTTAACCCATTGATCTGATAGCCAGAGGGATTAGCTTATGGTGGTTGTTTGTTGGCGGGGGTGATATCACCAGTTTCTAAGGGGCACACTTTTCGGTTAGTTAGGGTTGGTACACCATCCATCGACTTGGTGGCAGTCGTGTTTGTTCTGATATCACGACTTTGATTGGCTAAAACTTGGCGGGTTCTTTCACCATGTGGATTTTGTTTCTTACAATACGCTACCCTGGCGTTCAAATATAGCGCAGTCTATAGAGGATCAACAAATAAGGCCCGATGCACACATCCGTTTTTTTAACGCGCGTTGACGCTGCGTTACCGCAGTTGCGGTGTGGTTTACGTGACATCTGTTAGTTAAGCCCTAACCAGACTGGCTGCTCGCGGCTGCATGCATACGTAGTATGGTGTAAAAAAGACTTCAATATTCTTCCTTAACGCAACACCAACCACACGATTACTGCAATATTGACCTTGTAGGCACGTAGTTACGCATAGCTTCGCACGAAATTTTCTTCTGTCTGGAGAGGCCTTTATTGCACACATACCTCCGTCGACGTTGCGTTACCGCATGTTCATCTTGCGTTCGTTTTTCCAGGCACTTCCCCCACAGCACAGCAACGTCAACGCAAACGCACCTTCCGGTTTCTCAGTACCTTGTGTGACTTGAGTGCTGCACACCGAAAATGGCGTCTAATCTCGAAGAAATTGACGTAGAATTGTTTATTGGGGTTAGTGAAGAACTATCCTGAAATATGGACTGTTGCTGCAAAAATGATTGAAGACTCATTGGGAAGTAATTAAAGAACTTATCTGAATTATTTAGTTAATCTGCAAAGGATGTATAAAATCTTCCCCTGGTACGTCTTAAATCAGTATATGAATGTACCCAATATCGTCTCATTGGTTTCAAATTTTTTTTGTGCATGAGATTAGCAAAATGGGTTGCGGCCGAATGCGTATTGGCGTTATGTCATGTGTGCATTGATTGCTACGTCAACGCAGCGCAACGCAAGTTTGAAAAACGGATGTGTGCATCGGCCCTTATAGCTGAACTTCTTAGCTAGGTTAAAAACTTCTTAGGTTAAACACCTTATCTTTTAGGTTAAAACTAGTCCATATGCTGCCTCTCTCTTCTGCTAACTCTTTCTTCAGTGAAGAACGCCACTGGTCTTATATTGTCTCCTTTAGGTGATTGTGGGCGAAAACGTCTGCCAACAAATGACGGCTCCGTCCGTTTCTCAAGCGCTTTTACTTAGACCATTTCGTCATTATTTCTGCTTCTCAAGTTAAGATGACGTCATTGTGCAAAAGAAAGGTGATCTTACAGCAAGGTCCACTCGAATGCTAGAGCGCTGGGCGTCTGCGTGGGCGGTTTTTACGGCTACACGAACGACGTCAGATGGGTGTAAAACTACGCAACCCCATATTTTGGCATAATTCGGGGTCCTTGGTGCATGCTGGTGCCATGTTACAACGGCACTTTCACGGTGTGGTGCCAAGGTTTTCGCTTTATGCAAAGGAGGAAGCGAACTGTTGGAATTTTCAAGGGTTATGTCAGAAACACAGACCAGCGTATATAGTTCCAACAAAGTTTTTTTCGGATTTTTTGTTTGAGTTTGCATTCTAGTTAAAAACGTAGTGTCGATAAACTTATTTTAACTAAATCTTTTCTTCTTAGGGCCTGTATTCTTCCAGGCACAAAGATCGATTTCCGAGATTTTACGCAAACGGAGTGGAAACTATCACTACAGTTAATTATTTGTGTGGCATGTACTGCAAGTTGTATAGAGTTTTTATAACCACATTTTGCCGTCTTTTCAAGTCTTTTGTTAAATCGGATTATAAGCAAAACCCAAAAGTATGAACGAACCCACCACGCTTTTCGCCTTTAGAGTAGCGATATCAGAAAGAAAATGACTGTATCCAAATTTCTGGCCTCAAGCGCATTCACTCAATTTTAAGTAACACCTAGCAAGGCGTCATTTCCATTGGACTGATCACGGTTGGGAGGAGAAAGTTGGTGGGCAATCATTTTTGGTGAGACGCCACTAATTTAAATGCGAAAACTTTGAGGGTTGCGGAAAAAACCGGAAGTATGAAGCAGAAGTGGCCGGAAGTGAATTCATTTTCAGTGGAACGGTACCAAATAATGACAAACTTTTTTCGCCATTAGATTCAGAGTCCTAAAATTAGTTCAAATTACTATTAACAAAAAACTGGAAGTACGAAGCAGAAGTGGCCTGAAAGTGGCTGACAAGTGAGACCATCATGTATGGCACAGTACCAGAGACAAACGGTTTTAGCCATTACATTCAGCGTCCAAATTAGTTAAAATTAATAAAATAAAAACCGGAAGTATGAAGCTGAAGTGGCCCTAAAGTGGCGGAAGTGCCAAAAGTGCACAGAAGACCAGTTGCGATTAGGTAATCGCTAGCGCCCCCCCTCCCCCCCTTCCGCTTCATTCAGCTTTACTCGAGCGCTCCACGAGACAAGTTGTTCAGTCGCTGAGTGTCTTCTTGCACCTCTAATGGCGTCTTTTAGTGTCTTTGAAGTGTGGAGACAACATTCCCGCTTTGACCCTAATTTTTACAAGCAACCATTATAGGGCATTTGAAGAGGTCGTTAGTGGCTAGTTTCTCGTTGTTGTGGTTGAATTCTCGTACAACCACGTTGCAACTTTATCACTAGCCCTAAAGCCGTGAGACAATCGTGGTCGGGACGCGTGCGTGCCTTTCACTGGAATTTAGTATGGTGGTGTAGTGTTACTTGTTCGTCGCCAGGGTGTGTGTGTGTTTGCGCGCGTGTGTCTCGTCTACGTTTCTTTAATGTCTCGGTGATGTAGTCATGGTGTCGTCGAGAAAGTCCTTTAATGTTCCATAAATATGAAAGGAGACGTTTTAAGTAATCACTTTATGAGTGTGCGTCCTCTTGGGAAAGAGACCAAAACGGATGAGGAGAGGGATGGGGGGGGGGAGTGGGGGTGAAGCAAAAGGCAAGATCGGTGAGTAGAGGGAAAATTTTTTTTTTTATTTTCTGTGCGTTTTTTTAAGGGTGGGGTTCTTTCTCGTTTTACATCTTATCGGCAATTTCTTTTTCTCAGAAAACGAGATAAAGGGATGAACTTTCTGTGTTCGTCAAGTGTCAATTATTTATTGCGGGAAAAGCTGTGTAATTTGTATTTTTGAGATTTTTTTTTTAGTTGTGTACGTGCCGTTGCTGCAAGAAAATATAACACATAAAACATCTCTACGTGTCCACGCAGAAATGTTTTTACTTTATTTTTATTTTTTTTACATATCTTCGTCGTTTGAGTGCGTGCTGTCCAAAAACAAAATATTAATAATAAAAAAAAAGGTTTCTAAAAAGTTTGAAGGCTATTTTTCCAAAAGACCACTTTCCGTATTTTCTTGAAAACTGCTTAACCTCTTCAGGCCTAAGCTAACTTCCAGTCGATTGTAAACGCTGCGTTAATCTGGGGTGGCTAACTAACATGACTTTGCATTCACTTTGAATTCATCCGTAACACGGTGTTGACATACATTGGTGTACAGTCGAGATATAAGAGTTAAGATGTTTTTTATTGTGATTGAGACGTCTTCTTTCACAAGCTGTTTTGCAGCTAAGATGCTGAGTTACTCAGATTCGAACAGCCAATATTATAAACCAATGAAGATTAGATGGTTGAGTTTTAATGGAAGTCATCTTGATGAGATGTCAGCATTATAAGACGGCAGATATGTCAGATGGCTATCAAAACATCTGTCTTTAAGATGCCAAACTTCTAAGATGGTGAAGATAGCCTATCTTAAAAATGAATGCAGCATTTTAAGACGGCAATAACGTCTTACTGCAAGATGCCAAAACGTCTTAATAACGGGTGCAAATATAAGATGCTTATTTTTATATTGTATACTAGCAATCGTAACCGACCTTGCCCGTGGTTGTTTCCCAGTTTTCGCTTGGTGTTGCCTGAACGTTCACTGCGACAGGCAATATTTCTTCTTGTAATACTCCCCCTTTTACCTGCTTCTTTTTTCGCATTATCTCCCTCCCCGTCCCGTTTCCCCTCCCTACCTCCTCGCTGCTGTACGGATAGTCGTTGTCCGTCCACCGCCTCCCCCCCCCCTCGCAATCTATCGCCCTGGCTTGAGCGAGCCGCACGGTGTGAAAAAAAACCCATTAAACAACGTCTGCAAAATTTAGCAATGAAAGCAATCGTAATGGTGCGTGACGGACGACGATGGTCGTCGACTGACGGCAGGTGCATACACATCTCCGATGGGATCAGTTTTTATCTGAAAGGATTCTGCCTCGACATTTCCGTTCGTCATCCAATGAGTCGTCACGGAACGGAACGGGACGGGACGAAGCAGTATATGCGGCTGGCTCCTTTAATTTACATGCTTTTAATCCAAACAGAAATTTGACGGCCTGTGACGTGACGTGGCGGAACGGAACGGAGTAGTGAGCTATAAGCTTTAGCCAGTTGGCACAAAATTGTGTTTAAAAAAAACAACTTACTATGATGAAGCATAAACATAAAAATGACAGACAAAAAAAACACATTCTTACACCCAGCTTCTTCTAGGTTTTTTGTTAATATGCTAAATTGTCCCTCGCATCGTCATGGGGCAGATAACCCAGTTTGAGTTCTTGCTCCCTACAAGCTAAAAACAAACAAACTCTATTGTCTGCGCGGTGTATCTTGAGTCCTGCAAGTATTTTGTGAGCGGCTACGTCTTCCTGGATCGATGGGGTGGCTTAAATCGATGGCCGCCATTGTTTTTGTAACCATCTTGGATATCAACAAGGCACTCTGCTACTGAAAACGTACAATCGATTATCTGTGTTCGTTCTGCGGAGAACTCAAGATAGGCCGCGGACACTATAAAGGTACATGCATCCCTGTTGGCTTTCCTGTTTGACTCAGTTTTTCGACATTTTAAAACTTATGTAAATGTTGCCAACACAGTAATTTTCATGTTTTTTTCTTTCGTGCGAGATAATTTTGCAACATTAAGTCTAACCTGTGGTAAATGTTGCAAACGCTATTCTCAACGGGTCTCACGACATGCCGGAAGGATTTATGTTCCTTTAAAAGAAAACAAAACCTGCAACCCACCTACATGCCACCAGATATTCTCATTTCAAAAGCGTGAGTTAGCGTGAGTCAGCGAACAATCTTTGAGTCCATGAGAAGCTGAAAACATACAAAAACACCGAATATTGCTTTAATCACATGCACGATTCTGACAAAACATGGGGAAAAAAATTGGCTTGACGGTTTTTGGTGCCGGTAATTTGTCTTGGGAACTCGTCGACTGCAAAAGTTTAGCCGAAGAGTTACACAAGTCCTAAAAGCGACAACGAATATTCAATTTGAACGGTGCCATCCGCCGCCTTATTCATATTTGACAGAGGACCATACGCTAAATTTTTCAAACCAAACCTTGTTTGAACGCCATCCCTAAAATTACACACAAGACTCTCAAGGGTACAGGGGAGCGAAGTGAACAACAGGACGGAATGTACTTAAACGCCAAAACATTATCTTATCAAATGATGTAAAATTTATATCAAGTGGACTCGCACGGAAGTAGGAAGCGGTGGAACGGAAGTTTGGCAAACCGCACTCCTTTGAAGTCGAATTTTGTACTCCCAGCCAGGGCAAATGAATTAAAGTTGTAGCCGCAAGCTAAATCCAGCTAAAGCGGTCTCCTTAGGGGGAAAAAAACTAATAGTGGACTAATAGAGAAGGGTATAGCAAAGTTGACTTTTTTGTTGTACGTTTATAAAATTTGTAATTGACGAGGAAACGTGGATCGGATTTAACAGGTAATTTATTTAGATTCCTTCAACTGTATATTTTTTAATTAATTGTTATGAATTTCTCACAAGCTACTTATCTTTTGTTGATCTTGCCTCATCTGTAATATTTCCCAACTGCCTTTGGTGTTTTTTTTTTAAAACCTGATTAAATATTTCGGTTCTATTTTAAAATGTGTAGTATTTTATTTTTAGTCTACAGAGGCAAAAGTAAATTTAAGGCCCAACAGCTGACGGTCCCCAGGCAATCACACACAAAAGTTTTTCTCGAGTTTTTGTTGGCGTTTATGCAAATGTTAGATTTTTAAAGTAGTTTAGTTTAAAAAAAAAAACACTCATTACCAGCTATCAGAACACGGAGGCTCTTCTTGGACAATAGGCCATAAGATTAATATAGCATTAGTTTCCGGTTAGCTGCTACGTAGAAAATTAAAACGGCAGCTAAAAATTAGGGATAAAAGCTGAAAATTAGGCCTTAAATTACGTTGCCACAGCACTGTCAAATCTCCGCACCGTGTTGTATGAATGAATAAGCGTACTCTGGAACCCAGCTTTCCGTTTGCTGTTACTTACGAAAATAAAACGGCAGGTAAAAATTAGGCCAAAAAGCTGAAAATTACTCCTAAAATCGGGCCTAAAAGCTAACACATTTTTAACCAGCTAATACGCCTAAAATCTAAAACTAGGCCTAAATGCTAACACGTTTTTAACCGCAATTGTGATGGTTACTACTTTTATATTACATAATAGAGAGCGCTGTGGCAGTGCGTGATAGAGGTGTGAGCCTCAATATTTTCGAAAGTAGGGAAAGTGCACAGATGACTGCACCAAAACCCAAAACCTTGAAAATTGGAATTTTTGTTGTCTTACCCTTGAAATGGCCTTGAATTTCATGAGTATACTTCTTTGTAATGAGGTTAATGCCTTAACAGTAATCCTAATTTAGGTATAAAATTAAATAAATAAATAAATAAATAATAATTAGGTAAATAAATTACAATAATTTGTCGGAGAAATCCATTTCTTCTGTAAACGATGCTCCCTTCGGATTGGACTGGGGACAGAAAGAGAGAAGTGCCGTGCAGTGCAAGCAATTTTTGCCAGAAGGGGCAGCTGAGCAATTGTTGTTCCACCGACTGTTACTTGCTGTAATTCTCCTTCCGCCTCGTCCACTGGTTGGAGGAGGACGCCATGTTTGTTTTCGACGGTTTAAGCTTCCTACTGCAAACTAAGAGAACAATGGAGCCAGCGATGACGTCTTGCAAAATGCCGGAATTTAAAAGGTAATTTTGAGGATATACTGTGCAAAGAGCTTTGAAATCGGTTGTAACCTAGCCTTGAAAAAGTCTTGAAAATGGTTTCGTCAGTTATGTACGAAGCCTGTGACTAGTTGCGACGAGGTAGTCGCTGCAGCCGCTTGTTTCCGAGGTAAATCCTGTCGCTGCTTATGTATTCTTCTGCCGTCACTATTCTCTGATTGAGCTGCTAGACTCTTAAAGGTAAGGTCTTGTGGACGACGTTACCACGTGTAAATTAATGTGACGTTAGTTTAACCAGCGCGCCGGGCGCGAAGAGCATTATCCCCGTTTTTCCCTGTCCTTCGTTAAAACCCAGTATGAGAGCAAATTCTGCTTATGAATGTATTTTTTTCCTTCTGTGACCCGTCCTGCCGGCGATAATGAAAACAGGGCCTCACCCCTATCTCTCCTAAATGTTTTGGTGGACTATTGCCACAGCAATCCCCTCTTTAACGTAGCCGAACCTTGACGATGAAACAGGAGTCTTTTGCAATACATTTTTAATTCTCAGATGATAGGGCCCACCTGACTAGGGGGCAGAAGGCTGACGAAGGCACTTGGGATTTGGTTAAATAATGGAATTAATAGTTTTGAACTGAATTTCAAATTAATAAGCCAAAAGGAGGGGAGTCCAAATCAGGGACGCCTCACCAGAATGGGGACTGGGACCGAATTAAAGCTTCCAAAACAGTTCCTATGCCTCCTCCGGCAGCAGTCCATATTGTTTGCAAATAATTACATTGTTTTCAAGTGGTAGAAAACCGTTTACAATTTTGTCGCCAAGGTAATTGGAAGTAATGCCAGGAAACAGGAAGGTCCTTTCTTGGTGCAGCTTAACAAAGGCCCCCTGATGAGTTGTTCAATGGGCCAAGCGGTGGGGGGGGTCTTGCTGCGATTATGCCGAAAAACATTACGTTGGTCCTGGAACTCACAGCGTCATGACTTACTTATATTCCCGTCGTCCTCCCAACCAATTCCTTCCTACTAACACTGCCCCGTTTTTTATGTCAAGTTTTGACGCCTATGATAGACGATGATGCCTTCTGGTGCCGATATTGGAAGCAAATATAACTTCATCCCACGTTTTGAGAAGAGAGACATTACCTTCTGATCTGCCCGGGTTCCTGTGGTTCGATTGGCTCAACTAGCATTTCACCCAGCTTTATGTCACTTGGGACTTTTTCCAGTCCCAAACTCGTATCCATTCTAGCGGGGTTTCCAGCCCCTGCTTCTCCAGAACCTCCCCAACCCTTGGTTTCAACAATCGTCTCGCTAAACCCTTTCTCTCCAATGCATTTTGTATGAAATGATCAAAGAATGTTAGGAGACAAAAAAAAAAATAGATCTCCGAAAGATGGTCGATGTAAGCGTTGCAATGAATGCGAAATGAAGACTCAGGCAGCCGGAGAATTAAGTTGTGATGGCCACCAGCCTAGGAATATGCCACGAGTGGGAAAAAAGAAGTTGAAACTGGCATACGTTGCCATGACAACCCTACAGTCAAACTCTCTCTCTTTTTCAAAGGGCGTCTCCTAATCCGAAATGGCGACAAAATAAAGACATTCAAATTGGGCTGCTCAGTCTTGGTCGCATGAATTGGACAATGTTAGGCTGGCCTACACCCAATCTGGCTTTGATTGTGCGTTGTTTAGAAATTACCTTCTTCTAGAGGTTTAAGGTCGAAACTGTAAAGATGTCAACTATATTCTCATTGACTACATGTAGATTCTTGTATATTCCACAATTACAGTACACACCCGAGGTGTGTTGGGGGGGGGGGGGGGAAGGCCCAAGTGCCCCTCCCTCCCTCCTGCCCCGCTCCCTTACACCGGGGGCAGGTGGGCTACTGGTTAGTATGACTGTCTCTTATGCCAGAGGTTTCGGGTTCGATTCTGGCATCGGCCACCCCTGGTACTTTCGGGAAGAGAAGGGCCCTGCGATGTCTCATGCTCATGTCGATTGTGGCATGTAAAAGAACCTAGGACTTCCCGATTTACCTAACGAAATGGTCCCTGCCATAGCTAAGGATGGGTGCGCATCAAAAGCTAAAGCTCCCTTAGACCCGAAGTTCAAATGAGCTTATAAGGCACTCATTGCAATTAAAAAAAAATCCTAGCTCACATTCATGGAGAGAAAGATGCATCAATAACGTTTTCATGATACTCTCCAGCTAAGTAGATAGCTACCTTGGTAGCCTTTGCCTGGTTGAATTTCCTGTTTGAATGATACCACTACTCTCAAAGGCCGACCCTTTTTGGCCAAACAGCCAAACAGCAAAGAAAGCAGAGCCCGCTCCATTATATCTACAGTGGAAGTGATGACGGCCTTCGTTTTACAGGGCTCCGAGGGCCGTAAAGCACGAACACCCCTCTAAGATTCTTTGCTGAATTCTCAGGATCCATTTTGAGTTCAATTTTTTTTGGCTCTTCCTTAGTCCCCCCCCCCCTTCCCACCGCCCAAAAAATCCTTGGTTGAACACAGGAGGTGGCGTGTGTACATAGACCATTCTTACATCGACCATGTTCTGTCAATGAAGAAGAATGTTTTTTTTTAATTATTTTTTTACCCGTATAATATCCGATCATAGAGTTAGGATGTCACCATGCAATTTCTAACGACGAGCTCCAGTGGTAATTGCAACAATTATTACGCGATACATTGTTTTTTTTTTTCAGAAAAGTGTAGCTAAGTCAGAATTGCTCTTTTGACCAATTCAACCGGCTGAGTTTCCACCGGCTGAGAGAAAATTCAACCTTTAGTACCCTACCCCGTATCTTGCCACTGAAGAAAGTAGCTGAAAAAAAAAATGTATTTACACTTTGCAGGTTGGACTCTATCCCAGCCGTAGA
>JAHWFP010017118.1:26487-54492 GCA_023313725.1 Lithobius niger | reverse complement strand
AAAACCATCTCTTTCCCCGCTACATGTGATGCTTTGAAACCACATGTCGCCCATAATTTTTGACTAATATATAAGATTTCGAGCAAGGTAAAATCGTACCTAGAAACTATTCGTGTTTACCACAATTAGGCTGGACTATTGCTGAGTAGAGCACCCTATTGATAGAGTGTCGATGGTTTACAAAAGCAAACGTTTAAATATTTCTGATACCCTTTTTTGTTATCAATATATTTGGTTTAAATATGCATAATTTTGCATTAATCTTTTCGTAGATTTACATATTTTCATTTAACTCCAACAGTCGTTCCATCAGCGAGCTACACGTGCCTCATTGTTGAATGACAGCTGTTAGCATTGCCTCCCGCATAGGAGTTGATTGTGTTTGAATGGATAAGCAACTCCCAGCTCAAATGCATAGCCGAAGTGCGTAGTCTTCGATGGCAAGCGTGACTCACGAATGTACCCAGAATACAAAGCGTGTCTGCTACTTCCGTCTGACCAAGCCGCCATGAGGTATTCGCGGTTAATCCGCTCGTAGGCGGTGGAATTTTCTGTGAAATACGCCCTGTACTACATTGTTTATGATGTATCAAACGTAGGTAAGATAAGAGATTGTTATATTGCCAGGCGTTACGTGCCATTGTGTTTTGTAACAAAGTTTGACAGTCGAACGAAACCTTAACGCCGATTGTTGGGGAAGTAAATATCGTATTTTTGTAACACGAGACGGGGTGCTTATGAATGCATGACATTTGCAAGAAAACCGGTGTAGAATGAGTCATCTTCTTGTGACAACAGCAAGTTTAACCAAGTTAAAATGTCGTAGCAGCAGAAAAGTTGAATAAATTACTAAATCTAATTTAGTATCGTTATACCAGTTTAGTACCGCGTTATACTAGGCGTCGTCTGCTTTCTCCGCCATGTTGAAAGATGGATTAGATGGATTAAACCTAGTGCGTTGGGTGTAAATTTCCGATCGCGCGGCCGCGAGTGCTGATTGGCGTGGCGGTACGTCCTTTGATGCCGCGCTCTTAAACTTCCGGTTTAGTCAAGTTGCTTATCCACCAAAACACAATCAACTCCTATGCCTCCCGTAATCCTACCGACAACACTACTGGACCACGCGCCTCCTACGTGACGCAACAATTGTGGACCATCCGCACAGCAAGAAGAGGTGATATTCCGAAACTAACAATCAATTTCGACAAAATCGTTTCAACAATGGTCCAAAGGGTTTTTTTCGCTTTTTTCGAGGGGAAAAAATTTACCTAATACTACGAAAATACGCCTACGCAAAATCCGAATTAATTTCCATATACCGACCGTAAGTTTTAAATGATTAAGACTAGCGGAGTCGCTCATTCCGCGTCGTCTCGCTACTCTCGAGGAGTTTTCATGCTACAACTCTTATGCTGCTGACAGACATTCCACAACTAAAACGATCAAGCAAATGATCAGAATGTAGTACGCGTTTTTTAAGGCTTCAGTTCATAAACAAATTAACTAAACAAAAAACGGCTTCGCCGTTTAGAAAACTAGCCCCCTTCTGCCGATGAGCCAGAAGGCGAGGCACGCGATTTCTACCCCAGCCGGCCTTGGCTTGAAAAATACGCTACAACTCTTATGCTGCTGAAAGACATTCCTCATCTAAAACAATCAAGAAAATGATCAGAATGTAGTACGTGTTTTTCTTAAGGCTCAGTTCATAAGCAAACGATATAGTAACCATAAATCACTCCAACAGTCTGGCCACCTAATAGCTACATGCGCCTCTTGTTCAGATTGTCAGCCATAATACCTCTGACTATACTAAGCGTGTTACGCGGCGCAAGAATCATGAACCATCCTCATCCAACATGATTCCCGTTGTGTACTGAACGGAGCGTATAAAAAAAATGTCTCATACAGGCTACTGAATGGAGCGTATAAAGAGTTTCCAAGTTGTAACAGTTATCTTTGTATGCAATCCCTTGTCACAAGATCGTCTGGGGCAGAGAATTTGAGTTTCGTTTCCCGGATCCAGGCCAATTAATTCAACATCACCGAATCTTATTTTACCAAAGCTTCGATAAAGGTATTTTCTTTCTGGCACATGCATGAACTGGCCTTGAGCCAGGAGACGAGACACGCGATTTGTAGCCAGTCGGCCTTGGCTTGAAGAAGCCATTCCCTTTCCGGCACGTGATTCAACTGTTACTGAGCCAGGAGGCGAGGCATGCAATTTGTACCCAGTCAGCCTTGGCTTGTAGAAGCGATCCCCTTTCTGCCATGCACCTAAACTGACAATGAGCCAGGAGGCGAGACACGCGATTTCTTCCCCAGTCGGTCTTGGCTTGAAGATACCTTATCCATCCCCGCTGCAAGGACGTTTCAACGCTGTATCACTCGAGTTGCTGCATGCTTGAACAAACATGCTTGGTAATTTTATCATGCATACTCCTTTGTACGCTTTTGGTATAGATTGTTATTTATTCAAATAAATTTTGCTGACTTTACATGGTTTCTTTGTTTCACAAATTTTAACAATTTTACTAAAAAGCCATCTCCTTCCCCGTTACGGGTGATGCTTTGAAACAGCAACCACACGTCGCTTATAATTTTTGACTAATATAAAAGACTTCGTGCAAGGCGAAATCTTACCTAGAAACTATTCGTGTTTACCACAATTAGGCTGGACTATTGCTGAGTAGATACACAAGCTAATAGCACACTATTGATCGAATGTAGATGTTTCACAAATGAAATATTTCTGGTACCCTATATATATATATACATATTGTTTAAATAGGCCTAATTTAGCATTAACCTCTTCGTAGCTTTACGTAATTTGCGAGTTGCACGTGCCTCATTCTTGAATGACGGCTGTTAGCATTGCCAGCCGTAATCGTACTGACAACACTACTGGACCACGTGCCTCCTACGTGGCGCAACAATTGTGGACCATCCGCACAGCAGGATTCCTAAACTAACAATCAACTTCGAAAAATTCATTTCAACAATGGTCCAAAGGGGTTTTTCGCTTTTTTCGAGGGGAAAAATTTTACCTAGAACTACGAAAATACGCGTACGCGAAATCCGGATTAATTTCCTGTCTTTTGACACCTTTCTCATATTTTTAGCTTTCTTACTTCAAGAGGAGAAGAGGTACATATATATCTATCTATATATGTATATATATACCGACAGTAAGTTTTTAATGATTAAGACTAGTGGAGTCGCTCGCTTCGCTCGCTCATTCCGCCGCGTATCGCTGCGCTCGAGGAGATTTCTTGTTGCAACTCATATGGTGCTGACAGACAATCTCAGCAAAAATTATCGGCTACAATACCACGAGTGCTTCTATGAAATTGATAATTTGTGTTTTAGCAAGTAACTCCTTTCCAGATTTAATTTCCCGAGATCGACGGTCGAGGGAAATTCGTTGGAAAGGAATTGAGTGCTAAAACGCACAAATTATAAATTTCATAGAAGCAAGAGTGGAATTCGGTTTGAGAATTTGTTTTTCTTTCCGCAAAACGATTTTCCTAAGTGATTTCGTTTTAGGATTCCACTTTCGACGTTATATCCCAAGAGATAAGGAAATTATGGATAATTTTTTTTCAACTCGAGTGTATTGACCCCATAAACTCACGAGTGCTATTTAGGCAGACATTAATTTCCCGAGTGCGTAGCACGAGGGAAATTATCTGTCAATAAACAGCACGAGTGAATTTAATAGGCCAAAACACCAGTGTTGAAAAAAATTTCATAATTTCCAATAGCTCGCGGGGTATTTAATTAGAGAATTTCATGTCATATTTCAGTATTCAGCACTCTAAATTTCGTATGCAACATTTAAAAATTTTATAAAAATCGCGCTGCCGTCCAAATATCGGGGCGCCGATTGGCACTACGTCCGCCAGGAATAAAATTGATATTTTGCTGCAGCTGAAGAATTTTTCATTGGCGCACACCTCCAAACTTTTTACTTCAAACAATTCCGTAATAATAAATTAATAAATGCTGTACATAATTTTATTTTTTTCTAAAATTTCAAGAGTAAATAAAAAAAAACCAATCAAATACGGACTGTAGTGGAGCGTAATAAATTTCAAAACGGTGTTCAGAATTTGTTGCTAGGTTACGTTGACGTTAGGCCTAACTACACAGGCGGATTAACACGTTTCGCCACCGGCTTCTACGTGTGATTGCAGGCGTTGCTAGGTTACGGAAATGAACGACATAGTGCGTATTTCGAAAGAAAGGCCTTCCGGACTGTTACTGGTAGGAAAATACGTACTTTTATTTGAAATGAATTCAACAAACGTATCGTAACGTGTCAACTGTGTGACGTTTGAAGCCAGTGACTGCCAAAAGCGTATCACTTCAGAAAGCGCTCGCCATGTTTTGCACGGTTTAGCATTACGCTGCGTCGACCAATGAAAGCTGCAGGATATTGCCTAACTGATTTTCTTTTAAATTTAGCCAATCAACATCGACTTACAGTGATAACACTACAGTAGCTTTCGAAAGCGGTAATTATCTAGAATAACTACTTTGCAAGCTAGCGACTTAATTCACCTACCTATCGATTCCTTTTGTCGTAAAACGTACGAAAATCATAACGAAAACGTGCGCAAACGCTTATTTATTTAAAAAAAATTATTAAAACACGGTAAAACGCTACTCACAACGGCTAGAAGTGGCCGCTATTCAACGCGATGACATAGAAAACCTGATTTCGACCAGAACATCGGCAAACGGAAATTACCTTCATCTGCGACGCAATATCTGAAGCAGACGAGAATTTTATGTTTATATATTATTTTTATACCAATATTTCTTTACAGTACGATACACTGTCCGCAGGGGCGCGCTTCGCACGCACTATTACATACATCGAGAATTTGTGTAATCAGAAATAGTATGACGCAAGTATTTGTGAAACAAGGAACAAATTATGTCACCCCCTTGTTTCACAAATGCTTGCGTCATACTTTTTCTGATTACACCAATTCTCGATGTATATAATAATGCGCGCGAAGCACGCCCCTGCGTACTGTGATTCCGGCCCTAAATATCACCGTCTGCCTTGGAAAGAGATAATTTTCGTTTAGTAAAGTTCTGGGCGAAATCAGGTTTTTTATGTTGCGGTATCATCGCGTTGAATGGCGGCCGCTACTAGCTTGTGAGTAGCGTTTTAACGTGTTTTAATATTTTTTCTCTTAAATAAATAAGCGTTTGCGCACGTTTTCGTTACGATCTTCGCACGTTTTACGACGAAAGGAATCGATCGGTAGGTGAATTAAGTCGCTAGCTGGCAAAATAGTTATTCTAGATAACTACCTCGAAAGCTACTGGAGAGTTATCACTGTAAGTCTGTTATCACTGTAAGTCTGAGCAAATTTCGGTCAGGGAAATTCTCAGGGTAATTCGGTTCGCTTTCGATTTGCCGGGGTCTTTTCATACGTAATATCCCAAGAGCTAAGGAAATTACCGATTATTTTTTTCAACTCGAGTGTTTTGGCCCCTATAAACTTACGAGTGCTATTTAGGCAGACATTAATTATCTGCCAATAAATAGCAAGAGTGAGTTTAATGGGCCAAAACACGAGTGTTGAAAAAAATTGATAATTTCCAATAGCTCGCAGGGTATTTAGTTAGGGAATTTCACGTCATAATTCAGTATTCAGCACTCTAAATTTCATATGCAACATTAAAAATTTTATAAAAGTCGCGCTGCCGTCCAAATATCCGCCAAGAATAAAATTGATATTCGACGCCGCTGAAGAATTTTTCATTGGCGCACACCTCCAAACTTTTTACTTTAAACAATTCCGTAATAATAAATTAATAAATGCAGTACATAATTTTATTTTTTCTAAAATTTCAAGAGTAAATAAAAAAAAAACAATCAAATACGGACTGTAGTGGAGCGTAACAAATTTCAAAACGGTCTTTAGAATTTGTTGCTAGGTTACGTTGACGTTAGGCCTAACTACACAGGCGGATTAACGCGTTTCGCCACCGGCTTCTACGTGTGATTGCAGGCGTTGCTAGGATACGGAAATGAACGACACAGGGTGTATTTCGAAAGAAAGGCCTTCCGGACTGTTACTGGTAGGAAAATACATACTTTTATTTGAAATGAATTCAACAAACGTATCGTAACGTGTCAACTGTGTAACGTTTGAAGCGAGTGACTGTCAAAAGCGTTATCAACTTCAGAAAGCGCTCGCCATGTTTTGCACGGCTTTGCATTACACTGCGTCGACCAATGAAAGTTACAGGATATTGCCTAACTGATTTAGTTTTAAATTTAGCCAATGAAACTTACAGTGATAATCACGCAGTAGCTTTTGAAAGTCGGTTGTGATTGGGCGAATTTAGTACACGATCAAGTGAGCAAATTTCTGTCAGGGAAATTCTCAGTGTAAGTCGACCATGATCCTCGTTTTGCGGAAAGAAAACGAAAATTCCCAAACAAATGTTCAAGGAAGCAATCCGACTAATGTGCGCGTTTTTCTTAGTGCATAGTTCATAAATACAAATGATAAACAAACCTAAAAATGGTCAAATAAGTTCAATTTAGCAGTAGTGTTTCACATGTTTTCTTTTATCCAACGTAGAAAGTCGGTCATTACCACTAATGAATAAATATTTATCCTACAACTTAAGAACAAAGTGCTGTTTCTGATGACAAACGCTGATTTTCGTTCACCTCGCTCACCGAATCAGCACAACCTCAGAAAATGACCACCACCACAGCCGACCACCATGAACCACACATCAACAGAACACACCACGGTTTTTAGTTTAAACAAAACTAAAAATAGTCAAATAATGTCATTCCAGAGTTATAATGTTAGCATTCAGTATCTATACCTGTTAAACTTTTCGGCGGGAGCCAAAGACCTTTTATGCAACGCAGAAAGTCGGTCATTTTCAGTATGAATAAATATTTAGCCTATATTATTTACTAAATATATTTAGGAAAAAGTGCTGTTTATCGCTTCGCTCGCTCATTCTGCTGCGTCTCGCTGCGCACGATGAGATTTTTTGTTGCAACTCAAATAGTGCAGACACTCTCAGCAAAAGTTACCAAACAAATGTTCAAAGAAGTGATCCGAATAATTTGCGCGTTTTACTTATATGCACATTTCATAATACAAATGATAAACAAAATTAAAAATGGTCAAATTGGTTCAATGTAGCAGTAGTGTTTCACGTGTTTTCTTTTATTCAAGATAGAAAGTCGGTCATTTCCACTAGTGAATAATATTGATCCTACAACTCACTAAAAGTGTTTAAGAAAAAGTGCTGTTTCTGATGACAAATGCTGATTTTCGTTCGCTTCGCTCACTCAATCAGCGCAACCTCAGAAACGCGACCACCACCACAGCCGACCACTATGAACCACACATCAACAGAACACGCCACGGTTTTTAGTTTAAACAAAACTAAAAATGGTCAAATAATGTCATTCCAGAGTTGTAATGTTATCATTCAGTATCATCTATACCTGTTAAACTTTTGGGCTGGGATCAATGACCTTCTATCCAACGTAAAAGTCGGTCATTTTTACTATAAATAAATATTTAGCCTATATTACTTACTAAATGTATTTAGGAAAAAGTGCTGTTTCTGATGACGAACGCTGATTTCATTTGCTTCGTTTACTCAGTCAGCGCAAACATTACCACAGAATCGTGACTGGCATCAATATAACCACTAAGAACCACACATCACTTGAAATTTTTGATAGCACTATGCTTTACATGGGTTTTCTTTTTTCACTTATTTTAAGAATTTTTTTCTTTACGCCCTGCTCATACAGCTTTTTCCATCGGCGCCTTATCACTTCTCTTTCTGATGACCCCTCAGTTGGCGAAACAACTGCAGAACGTCAAGTGACAATGCCATGGTTTGAATGCAAGTTAGGCCTACACAAGACAATAACTCGTATCCAAACCTGTTCGTGTTTTAGCGCAAATAAGAAGGGAACCAGCTGATGACTTTACGTAAACACTAATGCTCGAATATTGCTGGTTGAAATGATACAGATGCAGACGTAATAATATTCTTGGTACCCTTTACTGGTGTCAATATATTTTCTACACGTAATTTAGTATTTACCATTTAATTATTTTCTGTCTTTGTATTACTGCTAAACGATTATTCTCTTGTCCTGGATTTGTCAGTATATAGACATTCAATGAATAACTCCAAGTTCAAAACGGGTAATAAAATAGTACTGCGAAAACTACGCGTCTTAACTGATTGTTACTGAGAACAACAATTTAGTGACTCGCTCCTCGTTGGTCTGTTGACGCCAGACTATTGTTCCAGAAAAAAAATTGGGCAACAATAATGACGTCATGTATTGTTGAGGCATTGTTGGATGATTGCTGCTGATTGTTGCAACTGGTCATTTTTCGTTAATTTCGGACCCAGCTCGGACTTTAAAAATACGCCTACACAACGAATGGGTTAATTTGCTTTCTTTTGTCAAACTTCTCGTATTTGTAGCCATCTACTTTCAGAGGAGAAGATGATCATCCCCAACCGACCAACCAACCAACCAACCAAGCATAAACCGCTTCTTTTTAATGAGGAGAGACTAGCGGAGTCGCTCGCTTCGCTCGCTCATTCCGCCGCGTCTCGCTGCGCTCGAGGAGATTTCATACGTGTTTTTCGTAAGGTTTCAGTTCGTAAACAAACGGTTACTGCTAATACGCTTTCTTTTCTCTTTGTTTATACTCATTCGCTACATTTAATAAGAATAACCAGATTAATTTTCATTACTGAATAAATATTTAGCCTACTACTTACTAACTGTATTTAGGAAAAAGTGCTGTTTCTGATGAGAAATGCTGATTTTGGTTCGCTTCGCTCACTCAATCAGCGCACAGATTTCCTTAGAAACGCTACCTAATCAATGTTACACCAAGAAACTCACATCACTTGTAGTTTGTGTTACTACTACACTTCACGTGGGCTTTCTTATTTCACTTATTTTAAGAATTTTTTTTCTTTACATCCTGCTAAGTGAAGATTTTTCCATTGATTCCTAACCACTTCACTTTCTGATGACCCCTCACTTGGCGAAAACAGCTGCAGAAATCAAGTGAAAACGCCACGGTTCCAATGATCTTTTATCCATCGTAGAAAGTCGTTCGTTTGCACTAATTAATAAATATTTATTCTAGTACTTAATAACTGTATTTAGAAAAAAAGGCTGTTTCTGATGACAAACGCTGATTTTGGTTCGCTTCGCTCACTCAATCAGCGCACACATTATGATGACATTATGTAAACACTAATGCTCGAATATTGCTGATTGAAATGATACAGATGCACACGTAACAATATTCTTGGCACCTTTTTCTGTTGTCAATATACTTTCTACACGTAATTTAGTATTTAGCATTTAATCTTTTTCTGTCTTTGTGTTGCTGCTAAACGATTATTCTCTTGTTCTAGATTTGTCAGTTATTAGAGAATCGGTGAATGACTCCAATTTTAAAACGGATAATAAAATAGTACTGCGAAAAGCTACGCGTCTTTACTGATTGTTACTGAGAACAACAATTTAGTGACTCGCTCCTCGTTGGTCCGTTGACGTCAGACCATTGTTGATGGACGTTCTGGACGGATTCGAGGCTTCCACGAAAAAAATGTGGCAACAATCATGATGACGTCATGGCTCGCTTTGCTCGCTCATCCGCCGCGTCTCGCTGCGCTCGAGGAGATTTCTTGTTTCAATACTTATGCAAAGACGAATAATTCCACATCAAAAACAAACAGTCAAATGACCAAGCAAATGATCAGAAGTACTCGTTTTTCCTAAGGCTTCAATTCGTAAACAAACGGTTACTGCGCCTACTCTTTCTTTTCTCAAGATTCAACAGATTCATTTTCACTACTGAATAAATATTTAGCCTAGTACTTAATAACTGTATTTAGGAAAAAAGGCTGTTTCTGATAACAATCGCTGATTTTCGTTTGCTTCGCTCACTCAATCAGCGCACACATTTTCTCAGAAACGTAACAAACCACACATCACTTCTAATTTGTGTTAGTACTACACTTTACATAGGTTGTCTTGTTTCACTTATTTTAAGAATTTTTTTCTTTACGTGCTGTTCAGTTAAGATTTTCTGATGACCCCTCACTTGGCGAAACAGCTACAGAAATCAAGTGAAAACACCACGGTTCCAATGATCTTTTATCCAGCGTAGAAAGTCGTTCGTTTGCACTACTGAATAAATATTTAGCCTACTACTGTTTCTGATGACAAACGCTTATTTTCGTTCGCTTCGCTCACTCAATCAGCGCAAACATTTCCTCAGAAACGTGACTGAATCCATGTAACAACCCAGAACCACACATCACTTGTAATTTGTGTTAATACTACACTCTACATGGGTTTTCTTGTTTCATTTATTGGAAGAATTTTTCTTTACGTCCTACTCAAGACGTTTTCTATAAACGTCTAATCAATTTCTGATGATCCCTCACTTGGCGAAATAGCAGCAGAGCGTCAAGTGAAAACGCCACGGTTTGAATGTAAGTTAGGGCTACACAAGACACTAACTCGTAGTCGAATAATAGAAGCTTTTTATGTTTTAGCACAAATAAGGAAGGTACCGGCTGATGACTTTATGTAAACACTAATGCTCGAATATTGCTGTTTGAAATGATATAGATGCACACGTAACAATATTCTTGGCACCTTTTTCTGATGTCAATTTACTTTCTACACGTAATTTAGTATTTAGCATTTAATCTTTTTCTGTCTTTGTGTTACTGCTAAACGATTATTCTCTTGTCCTGGATTTGTCCGTATATAGACTCGATGAGATGAATGACTCCAATTTATGTTACGCAAAGCTGCGCGTGTTTACTGATTATTACTGAGAAGTTATTGACTCGTTCCACGTTCGTCGGTTGCCATAGTCCATTGTTGATGGACGTTCTGAACGGCTTCGAGTCCACGAAAAAAATTTTGCAACAATCATGACGTCATAAATTGTTGAGGCATTGTTGGGTGATTGTTGCAAATGGTCATTTTTCGTTAATTTCGGTCATTTAGGACCCAGCTCGGACTTTAAATATACGCCTACACAAAGAACGGATTAATTTGCTTTCTGTTGACAAACTTCTCATATTTGTAGCCTTCCACTTCCAGAGGAGAAGACGAACTACCCCAACCAACTAAGCACCCAACCAAGCATAAATTGCATCTTTTTAACGAGGAGAGACTAGCGGAGTCGCTCGCTTCGCTCGCTCATTCCACCGCGTCTCGCTGCGCTCGAGGAGATTTCTTGTTTCAATACTTATGCAAAGACGAAGCAGTCAAATGACCAAGCAAATGATCAGAACTACACGTTTTTCGTAAAGTTTTAATTCGTAAACAGACGGTTACTGCGCCTACTCTTTTTTTTTCTCAAGATTCAACAGATTCATTTTCACTACTGAATAAATATTTAGCCTACTACTTAATAACTGTATTTAGGAAAAAAGGCCGTTTCTGATGACAAACGCCGATTTTCGTACGCTTCGCTCACTCAATCAGCGCACACATTTTCTCAGAGACGTAACACCGGACCACACATCACTTCTAATTTGTGTTAGTACTTCACTTTACTTAGGTTGTCTTGTTTCACTTATTTTAAATTTTTTTTCTTTACGTCCTGCTCACTGTGCTCAGTTAAGATTTTTCCATTGGTTTCTTATCACTTCACTTTCTGATGACTACTCACTTGGCGAAACAGCTACAGAAATCAAGTGAAAACGCCACGGTTACAATAATCTTTTATCCATCGTAGAAAGTCGTTCGTTTGCACTACTGAATAAATATTTAGCCTACTACGGTTTCTGATGACAAACGCTGATTTTCGTTCGCTTCGCTCACTCAATCAGTGCAAACATTTCCTCAGAAACGTGACTGAATCCATGTAACAACCCAGAACCACACATCACTTGTAATTTGTGTTAGTACTACACTCTACATGGATTTTCTTGTTTCATTTATTGGAAGAATTTTTCTTTACGTCCTGCTCAGTACATATTTTTCCATAAGCGTCTTATCACTTTCTTATGAATCCTCACTTGCCGAAACAGCAGCAGAGCGTCAAGTGAAAACGCCACAGTTTGAATGTAAGTTAGGCCTACACAAGACACGAACTCGTAGCCAAATAATAAAAGCTTTTTATGTTTTAGCACAAATAAGGAGGGTATACCGGCTGATGACTTTATGTAAACACTAATGCTCGAATATTGCTGTTTGAAATGATACAGATGCAGACGTAACAATATTTTTGGCATCTTTTTCTGGTGTCAATATATTTTCTATACGTAATTTAGTATTTAGCATTTAATCTTTTTCTGTCTTTGTGTTACGGCTAAACGATTATTCTCTTGTCCTGGATTTGTCCGTATACTATAGACGCAAATATACTATAATATATTAATATATATATACTATAATATGTTACGCAAAGCTGCGCGTGTTTACTGATTATTACTGAGAACAAGTTATTGACTCATTCCACGTTCTTCGGTTGCCATAGTCCATTGTTGATGGACGTCCCGAACGGCTTCGAGTACACGAAAAAAATTTTGCAACAATCATGACGTCATGTATTGTTGAGGCATTGTTGGGTGATTGTTGCAAATGGTCATTTTTCGTCAATTTCGGTCATTTAGGACCCAGCTCGAACTTTGAAAATACGCCTACACAAAGAACGGGTTAATTTGCTTTCTTTTGACAAACTTCTCATATTCCAGAGAAGACGAACTACCCCAAGCACCCAACCAACCAACCAACCAAGCATAAATTGCATCTTTTTAACCAGGACTATACTTTGTTCCACATTATGTTTTCAGAAAACTGACTGTATGACGCCTCGTTTTCTTCCACTATGAGTGCAAAAAATCCCGTGAACATCCCATTCGTAAACTCGAACAGTAACTTTGTTGATTCTACAAGTGTCATATCCACATGTTTTTGCACTCTTAGTGCAAGGAAACGAGTCGTCATCCAGTCAGTTTTTTGAAAACATAATGTGGAACAAACTATAGCGGAGTCGCTCGCTTCGCTCGCTCATTCCCCCGCGTCTCGCTGCGCTCGAGCAGATATCTTGTTGCAACTCATATGGTGCTGACAGACACTCAGCAAAAATTATCAAACAAATGTTCAAGGAAGTGATCCGAATAATGTGCGCGTTTTTCTACTACAGAATAAATATTTTCCTACAACTTACTACGAGTGTTTAAGATAAAGTGCTGTTTTGGATGACAAACGTTGATTTTCGTTCACTTCGCTCACTCAATCAGCGCAACCTCAGAAACATGACCATCACCACAACCGACCACCAGGAACCACATATCAACAGAACACGCCACGGTTTTTAGTTTAAACAAAACTAAAAATGGTCAAATAATGTCATTCCAGAGTTGTATCTACACCTGTTAAACCTTTCGGCTGTGGCTAATGACCTGTTATCCAACAAAGAAAGTCGGTCATTTTCTCTATGAATAAATATTTAGCCTATAGTACTTACTAAATGTATTTAGGAAAAAGTGCTATTTCCGATGACGAATGCTGATTTCGTTCGCTTCGCTCTCTTAATCAGCGCAAACATTACCCCAGAATCGTGACTGGAATCAATATAACCACACATCACTTGACATTTTTGGTAGCACTACGCTTTACATGGGTTTTCTTTACGTCCTGCTCAGGTCCGCTTTTTCCTTCGGTTCCTCATCACTTCTCTTTCTGATGCCCCCTCACAACTGCAGAACGTCAAGTGACAATGCCATGGTTTGAATGCAAGTTAGGCCTACACAAGATAATAACTAGTATCCAAACCTGTTCGTGTTTTAGCACAAGTAAGGAGGGAACAGGCTGATGGCCTTACGTAAAAACTAATGCTCGAATATTGTTGTTTAAAATGATACAAACGCACACGTAAAAGTATTCTTGGCACCCCTTTCTGGTGTCAATATATTTACTATACGTAATTTAGTATTTAGCATTTAATCTTTTTCTGTCTTTGTGTTGCTGCTAAACGATTATTCTCTTGTCCTAGATTTGTCAGTTATTATAGAATAAAATTGATGAATGACCGCAATTTTAAAACGGGCAATAAAATAGTACTGCGAAAAGCCACGCGTTTTTACTGATTGTTACTGAGAACAACAATTTAGTAACTCGCTCTTTGTTGGTCCTTTGCCGCCGGACCATTGTTGGTGGACGTTCCAGATAATTTCGAAAAAAAATGTGGCAACAATCATGACGTCATGTATTGTTGAGGCATTGTTGGGTGATTCCCTCGCTCGCTCATTCCGCCGCGTCTCGCTGCGCTCGAGGAGAATTCTTTGTGAAACTCGTATGGTGCTGACAAACACTTTACCAAAAATTATGAAACAAATCTTCAAGGAAGTGATCCGAATAATGTGCGCGTTTTTCTTAGTGCATCAGTTCATATACAAGTGGTAAACAAAACTAAAAATGGTCATATAATGTTAGCATTCTATAGCCTATATTACTTAAATGTATTTAGAAAAAAGTGTTTTTTCCGATGACGAACGCTGATTTCGTTCGCTTTGCTCACTCAATCAGCGCAACATCAGTAACGTGACCACCACCACAGCCGACCACCATGAATCACACAAAAACAGAACACGCCACGGTTTTTAGTTTAAACAAAACTAAAAATGGTCAAATAATGTCATTCCAGAGTTGGATAAAAGGTCATTGGTCCCAGCCCAAAAGTTCAACAGGTATAGATACTGAATTATAACATTACTACTCTGGAATGACATTATCTATACCTGTTGAACTTTTGGGGCTGGGACCAATGACCTTTTATCCAACGTAGAAAGTCGGTCATTTTCACTATGAATAAATATTTAGCATATATTACTTCCAAAATGTATTTAGGAAAAAGTGCTGTTTCCGATGACGACCGCTGATTTCGTTCGCTTCGCTCACTCAATCAGCGTAAATATTACCTCAGAATCGTGACTGGAATCAATATAACTACTAAGGACCACACATCACTTGAAATTTTTGGTAGCACTACGCTTAACATGGGTTTTCTTGTTTCACTTATTTTAAGAATTTTTTTTTACGTCTTGCTCAGTACAGCTTTTTCCATCGGCTCTTTCTGACGACCCCTTACTTGGCGAAACAACTGCAGAACGCAAATTCTGCCTACACACGACAATAACTCTTATCCAAACCTGCTAATGTTTTTGCACAAATAAGGAAAGAACCGGCTGACCGACTTTATGGAAACACTAATGCTCGATTATTGCTGTTTGAAATGATACAGATGCAGACGTAATAATATTCTTGGCACCCTTTACTGGTGTGAATATATTTTCTACACGTAATTTAGCATTTAGCATTTATTTTTTTTCTGTCTTTGTGTTACTGCTAAACAATTATTCTCTTGTCCTGGATTTGTCAGTATATCGACTCGGGGTGATTATACCACAGTACCTTTTCGTTGTGCGCATGCGCAACTTACCGAGCTAAGTTTAAAACAGACGCCAACTACTAGTTATAATCGGGCCACTAAGAGAATGACTTGATGTTATCATTGATTGTTTAAGTCGTGGCCTCATTCGCCTGTGCGTGCAAGGTGCACTGTTGGCCATTCATTACCCATTACCAAGGCACAGTATATTTCGTATGGTTTGGCAGCGCTATATTACGAGCTTGGTCCAGGGAGTTCCTGTCGTGCGAGACAGCTGCGGATATGATCGAATCGAGCTGGCCCGTACTCTGAATTCAATGGGAATGATGCGACACGGTCGTTTCGAGACGTTGTTAAACATAAGGTAATTTCAGCAATGAAGAAAGATAATTTATGGTTCCTCTCATAACACAGTGAAGTGAGAAAATGTTGGCTCCAGTAGAAGTACTTTTACAGTAAAACCGATATAAAAACAAGGTTTGTACTTCCACGTCGCTCTTCACGCATCGATCATCCTCCCCTTGTGGTTGCTAGGCAACAACAAGTAACGCAGGCAAGCCATCCAAATTCAACTGCCCAAAAGCCAAACAAACAAAATAATTGTGAACTATTGAATTAAATAACCTAATTAAATTAAGTAACCTAAGACGAATTAAGAATAAATACGACTTAAGTTCCACTACGTACCGTAACTGTTAAATCGATAGCAGTCTCGTGATTTCGACTGTTTTGGTGATGCGAATATAGTTTACAATAAATTCACACGTGTGACCTTGAAGCGTGTGTAAATCCTGGATTAACAAGAAAAAAAGCGTGGTCACAGTAAAACATTGAGTGTTAGTTGTCAGATAAGCATGCATTTCAATGCGACCGCTCGTTAATTTACACACGTAACCGGTACAAAGTGTAGTTGCAAATCAACATCGTCTTTTGTCCACTCCCGATCATTTCGTAGATTTCCCGTATCCAGACGTTAAGCCTTTAGTGTTGCACTAATCTTCTTTCATGGATTTGCTGTTGACAAACGTTTTGAATCCTAGCACGAAACAAAGCATCGGCGCATCGTTTTCCCTCTCACCGCCGTACCAATTTGGCGCCGCCGCTTACGTTAATTGCTGCTAATACCGATTACAACCATAAAAAATGGCAAACTAGGCTGCGGTCCCCACTCCCAAATCACTGCTTTCATGTATGTGTACAATAATACGTCTTATTATTGACGTGTTCAAAAAACTGGGCTGCAAAATGGGTGATAGACGCGGCCGTTTTTTTACCCGGCGTCTGCACATAACTTGCCCGGAAAAGCTTAGCCTATAGGACTACGCACCTTGCAGGAGCCGTATAGGAAAATCTCGCGACACAGCAGCAGCCATTTCACACTTTCTGGCTTGTGTGTTTGTTCTAAACTCTCCACATTCACTCAACCTTGATTCGAAATACTTTACGACGTTTTAAACTATCTCCCGAACTTAACTGTTTTACCGCGCTTCCCTAACGAAGCCGAATTCGACGCCGGCGCCATGTCTGGGCTCGATTGAACTCGCTGTATAATTCTTTAGGCTAGTATCTTATAATTTTACTTCGGCGATCTATTGGCATAAATATTTTTTAATTTTTACCGTATAAGTTTTTTAGTTTTTCTATCCGATGGTAATTATTACCAAACGATTAAAAATTAGTACAGGAACACACACAGCGCCATCAGTCGACGGATTTTAGCAACGCG
The DNA here is from genome assembly GCA_023313725.1 of Lithobius niger. Lineage (NCBI taxonomy): Eukaryota > Metazoa > Arthropoda > Chilopoda > Lithobiomorpha > Lithobiidae > Lithobius > Lithobius niger. Next base: position 37,296 of record JAHWFP010017118.1, on the reverse strand, counting down.
TGGTTGATGCGGCGTGTTTAACGGGAAAAAGTCGCCGACAGCAGCATCGCCTATAACTTCGTTGGAGACAAATAATTTTATGAACTGAGAGACTGATAAGCAAATAAAACGTAGCATTATATTATAAATATTAATGAAACACAAAGAATGTTTAGTCCTTTTGGTATTATTTATTTTGAATTGGGATATACTCCAATAAAACAGCCCTTTAGCTTTTGTGGATAATACGGCTAAAAATGTTTTCGCACTCAGCCTGTAACCAGACTAAAACTAACTCTTGCTAATTAATTTGAAATTATACCCCTCGCGATATAATTGCAAAATAATTAGCATTCGTTAGTTTTAATGTCAGGTTACAGGCTTCGTACGAAAACAGTAGCCGTATTATCCACAAAAGCTCTAGGGCTATTACTGAATACCTCCCAAGTTTAAAACGGGTAATAAATAGTACTGCGAAAAGCTACGCTTCTTTACTGATTGTTACTGAGAACAACAATTTAGTGACTCGCTCTTCGTTGGTCTGTTGACGCCAGACTATTGTTGATGGACGTTCCAGAAAAAAATTGGGCAACAATCATGACGTCATGTATTGTTGAGGCATTGTTGGGTGATTGTTGCTGATTGTTGCAAATGGTCATTTTTCGTTAATTTCGGTCATTTAGGACCCAGCTCGGACTTTAAAAATACGCCTACACAAAGAACGGGTTAATTTGCTTTCTTTTGACAAACTTCTCATATTTGTAGCATTCTACTTCCAGAGGAGAAGACGTACAACCCCAAGCACCCAACCAAGCATAAATTGAATCTTTTTAACGAGGAGAGATGATTTTACAGTTGGCTTATTTTTCGTGAATTGGACGTGAATACGATTCCTTTGGCAGCGTTGTTTAGATTTATCGTGCTACACTAGTGTGTGTCTAGGCACGCACGTCAGTATACACGTTGTCATTGTCCGAACTTTGGCAGTCCAATGAGAGACGATGCGGACAAAACTAACAATTGTTCAACTTCATAGCTGGAAGTCTTCCCGTTATCTCGGTATCGATGAATCATCACCCTATGGAAATTAACATGGGGATGAGCGGAGTAGCATTAGCTAGCTAGCTAGTAGCTAGTTACACATTTGCAACGTTGAGGGTCAGATTTTGCATTGAAAGCAACTTAACTGGGTTTCCTTCACGAGTTAATTTTTGTCAGGTGGGTCATTGTTGTTGATTTCAACACAATTTAAGCGTTTGTATCGCATTATTATTTTTATCCAAGTACCTGAAATGTGCTCTACTCTCCTTCAGGATATTAGACACTGACGCTATGGCGTCGCGCTACAATGGTTTACAACCTCGACAATTGAATTGATGTGATGTTTGTTGTAATGATTGTTGCCTAACTTGGCGCTGATTGAAGTCCTCTTTCCAACAAAACTGAAATTATTTAATTTCTCCGTTCTTATTCAATATATTTCGACCAAACTTGGCCACATAGTAGATAGGTACGGTTATACCAACTTGTACGCAATTCCGTACAATAGTAAACATAAGAGAGCTACACGTAAATTTGAAAACTGTTCACTTGTTGTTGTTCTTCTTGTGTGACACACGTTTTCAGAAAAAACTACTACACCTACCGAAAATCTGAAACATGATCTAAGCCTGAAATTTCCCTGGGCTTCGTCCTCAGAGAGACCACTATTTCGATAGGTCAAGGCATTCCAGAGTTACGGGAACCTGAACGATCATTTTGATGGTTTTGTATTGTTTTAACCATTGTTAATTAAGGAACAATACCACTCAGCAAACTCCATATCAATCCCTCGTGCACGTGTTATGTCTTTGCTAAAAACTTGATTGTTGAAGGGTAAAATGAAAGGGTAAATGTTATTACTGTATTAGATGAGTAGGGGCGTACGGTTGTGGACCAAGGCTCCTAGAAATAAAAAAAAAATGAAATGAAAGGGTAAATGGTTTAAAGTTTAGTGTGTGCAGGGTGCGTTGCTACAGGCTCAATAAAATTCCATTCCATTCCATTCCAAAGGGTAAAGCTTAATTGTTGTGAGGGCTCTGGCAAAGGAAAATGAGGTGAGTCGAAGATCTTTTGGCTACGTTCAGAACAGTTTTACGCTCTTATAGACTATCACTTGTCTTTCCTATGTTGTGAGCAACGTCATCTCAAGACGTTGCAACGTCTTTTGCGGGAATAGCTAAGGGGAAGCCTCAAACCAAAGTGGGTGGCCCTAACGAAGTTGGTAAATAAGGGCCGAATTTGCTTATACCAATCTATCGCGCATTAGTCCCTGACGGAACCTCTTTACCACTCCTCGAAACCGCCATTCCCTGAGGGATGCCTTCCAATGAATACCTTGTAACAGATATCCACCACGGGGTTTTTTTAGGCCAAAGCAATCCCTCTGGGTTCCTAAATTACCTAAAATGGGTTAGTTTAGGTTTAAACTAACTTAAGAAATACTTAGAAAGACTAGAAGTGTTGCTTAGTTACCATAGGATGAACTGAATTTAACTCAGAACATGACTAAAAGGCTTAAGAAGTCGTGTTCTAAATTCAAGAAGAGAAAAGGCCTAAAGGGCCTTAAGCCTAAAGAAAAGGCTTAGAAGGTTCCAAATTATTCGAACATGATTAAGGAGGCAGAGAAGGAGCTGTTGTCAATTCAGCTGCTGAGTCCAGACTGAGTCATTTATTGCGAACGAAGCACAAGAAAAAAAACCCCAAAACCAAGGGCGCATGCGTGACAGAGCACGTGCCTCGAGCCTAAAGTGAAGGGATTGGTTTACAGTCATTTGATCTTTTACATGAGAGCACGAGGCCAAGATTACATGAATAATACCAACAATAAGAAAAATACTAGAAAATATCCAGATGCACGCTATCATGCAATTTACATGCAACAAATTGAACTCCTCTCCTCTACAATGGCGTCAAGTACATCTTAATTAGCAAATCCGACATACTAAACAAAAGGGTAACTGCGAGATTCGCAACAACGTCATCTCAAGACGTTGCAGGTGGCGGTGAATGCGTGCCTGAGGGCAGTATCTGGTTGTCTCAGCTCAACGCCTGTCCAGGCTTTGGAGGTTGAGTGCAGTGAACCACCTCTAGTGGTCCGTGCAAGGGAGCTGCTTGTGGCTCTCTGCCTCCGGACTTGAGCAGAGGGGAGAGAGACCCTGTTAGTAGGATCCTTGTAGACTACTGTCGTCTCAGTGACAAAGCGTGCGAGGTGTTAGGAGAGGCATGAAAGGGGGTCGCTCTCCTCCGGCAAGTAACAGGTGGTGTCATTTCTGTGGCATGTGCTAGTTCGTATAGTCCGTGGTCATGGTGTCCGGCGTTGGAAACGAGTCTTTGAGGACTCGTATATTGAGTGTGACATCTTTTGTGATGCCTCCTTTGCGTTGGCAGAGAGTGTAGGAGGTATTAGTGTTGTTGTTCCATCCCCTGAAAATGGCGGTTAAGCGACGGGTGAGAGCCGTTACTTCCAGCACGGTTTGTGAAATGCCAGCTGTTTCGGTGGCCCTTGATGTGGCGCTGGAGCTAGGGCTTCCGTCCTTCTCGATTACCGCCGACTCACTGTCGTGTTATAGGGATCTGCGGCAGTGCTGGAGGTGCTTGGATGTTGTCGATCCTCTTGTCTTTACGATAGTGTGGAAGTTCTGGGTTGTGACGCAGCAGAGCACGGTTGCATTTCTGTGGGTGAGGGGTCACAGCGTTATTAGGGGCAATGATCAAGCTGTTGGTTTAGCCCGGAAGGCGGTGGACTCTGATTGCACAGAAGTTAATCCGGTGCTCTCGGCTAAGATGTGGCATCCGCTGGTCTGGCAGTGGGCTTTGCAGGAGTGGCAGGCAAGTTGGGATACTTCCCCGGTGAGCAGATTGCTCCATGAAATTCACACGGTGTGCAGTACTTCATCATGTGTTGAGAGGTTAGGTTATGATGATGCAAAGACAATTTCGCGGCTGCGAACTGGCCACTCCTTGCTGCACGCGCATGCGTACCATTTTGGGTGGCTGGGCACGCCGGTGTGTCAGAGGTGTCTAGTTGATGAAACCCCAGAACATGCTCTACTTGTGTGTGCGAAGCATGTGTGGTGGTGGGTGTTATTGGTGCCCTGGAAGTATGGGCACACTCTGTTTCAAGATTTGCTGTCATGCATGCAGGGTTAGGACCCGGTTAGGAGATTGCAGGCAGTTGCGAGTCGTGAAGCTAGGATAGTGATATAGGGGCAACGTTCGTGGTCTCTGACTGGCAACTGGCTGTTGATGGTTGGCTGGTGTTGTGAGGTGGGGCAATGAAGAACAAGTGTGTGTGGTTGCTGCTTGGTAACCTGGTTCCATTGTGCTTCATACTGGATTGGTTCAGTGTAAGTGTGTGTTTATGATTGTATTGTTGCGGTATTCATACGGTTCTGGGGTGTTGTGGTTGTGGTTTTTTGGTGTGGTGCATGGTAGTTGGTGCACAGTAGTTGATGTATCAGGTCTGGTATTGGGGTGCATGGCGTATCGTCAAGGCCTCAAATAAATCAGTGACCGAAAGAATCCGTGTTTCAGCTAAACGCACATAGATTTAAACCAAATTAAGCTACGTTGTTAGGTCTCGAAATTGGCAGCCAACAACGATAGAGTGGCGTATTTATTTCGAAGATGCAGGCTTTCAAAGCTGAATTGAATTGCTTCAAAGTGGGCTGCAACAATCGACTGCATGCATAAACCTTTGTAGCGCGACGCCATAGCCGTAAAAAAGGTACACGGATTACAAACAAAAACGTCAAGTGTGCCGTGAAAAAGGGGGTTATATGATTGAATTTTCAGTAATTGTTAAAATGTACACGGATAAAAATTCATGATTTTTAATTGAAATAATCAAATGTACAATTGAGAAAATTGCATCTGTTTAAGTGCTGCTGTGCGTTACCAATCATACTTTTTACGTAAAGCACAACATCACTTAAAGAGATGCATTTTTCTCAATTGTACATTTGATTATTTCATTTAAAAATCATCAATTTTTATCCGTGTACATTTTAACAAGTGAAAATTCAATCATTTTACCCCCTTTTTTATGGCACACATTTTTGTTTGTAATCTAACATCATAATTTGCGAAGGGGAAGCAAAGCGATGATGAGTATTTGAGGATCTGGGGAAATACCTCTGCGGCATTGTTGCAATAAAGGGCAGTTTTAGCACATTGTTGCTGAACCATCGTCGAACATGTTTGTACAACAACAATTTGCATTATTACTAACCGAGACATTGTTGTGATAGTATAAGGAGCCATTCTTGGCTGGGCTCAAGGCCCGCATCAAAGAAAATTGACGAAAAATGTAGTTTTCAAGGAAATACTGACCAAGTAAAACTCACTTGGTGCGATAAGTACTTCAATGCCACACCTCTGATATGGTGTACACACGTGAGAAAGGCAACACAAATATAAAAATAAACCATTCTCCACTCAACCCCCGAACGTACTTCCGGCTTAGTTCGGGTGTCTGGGCAAACACCTCTGCGCCATCTGTTGCTGGCGTGGAAAAATACTTTGTAGAAAACGAAGGCCGACTGAGGCTGCTTAGCTTTGCTCTTCACGTTTGCTCTTCGTGTTTGTAATTTTCCTTTACCTCTGTTATGACAAATGCAAAAAAAAAATATATTGCCGCCGCGGATAATCGAGTTGCCAAAACTAACGCCGAGTGAGGTTGCTGAGCTTGGCTGACATGAATGTTCGGTACTGCCGTCTGGTGGTGGATACTGGATAGCTAGGCGTAGTGTTGCGTAGTTATAATATTTTGTATTACTCCTTCCCCATGTGGCCAGTGGTGCAAGTGGTTCTTGGTGGGCGGGTTGCATCGGATGGGAAGAGACTGGCGCTACGTGGTGGCAAGGAGGGGTTGGGGTTGGTGGTCAGCTTGCGTAAGTGAAGTGACAGGCGCAACGTGGCTGGGCCCGTATCTTTTTGGGGGTGGTCGGAGGTTTGCATTCCTCCTCCTGCTGTAATCTGGTGGCGAAGAGATTGTACTGTAACGTTTTACGTGTAGTGACGCTTAATTGTAATTAATTCGGCACAGTTATTTCCCCGCCCGCAGTTTCTTGCCATTTTCCGAAAAGATTGTGCAGGGCTGGAAGATTTACGACCCATGGTTGTTGGGGGAGGGAGAGAGAGACGGAGGACAGATACGGTCAGTAGGGAAAAGAGGATCTGTGGGGAGGGTGCCGCAGGAGTAGAAGGGCCTAGCGTAACCTAACGCAGACAGAATAGACAAAGGATTTTGTAGGATACGAGACTTAGTAAGGGAAGAGACGACCCTTGGTCATGCTGCTTAGTTATTAAGGCCAGTAGTTTTCGGGCTTTTGTGACCACACATTTGCTTCTCTCCGAACTTTGTTCGGGCTTTCCACTAGAATATAATATTTCGCTTATGAGCAGACTTAATGATGATGCGGAATCATGATTAAACAACGAAGCTTCAACAATCAGCAAGAGGGCGAGCAGGCTCATTTTCCCCACGGCAGCAAAGAAAAAGGGCGGACAATGAGAACCGATATGCGCTATAACAATTAGAAACAAACAGAATATTGCTATCTTACATTATAAACCAAAGTCTCATAGCAGAAATGAACAACGACCCCCGAAACGGGAACCCCTACAATGAAAACGGGCTAGTGTATCAATTCTTTGGCTAGAAGTTGAAACTGGTACGTTGTTGCCATTGGCAGCGGATCGTTGCCTCGAAAATTCGCTCTACGCAGTGATCTCAGCAGAAGGTGTCAAATGACGACACGAAGGATTATTGCCTTGAACAGTTGAAAATGCCACATTGTTGCCTAGACTAACAATTTGCTCTGCGCGGTTATCACAGCGGTAAGTCTTAAATGACGTCATGCACGAAGGACACTTATTTTTCATAAGGAATGGATTGCTCAAGCCACAGCGCTAAACCAGGAGTGGAGGGGCCTCAATGGGGATGCCCGTGTGTGGGGCACTGCTTCTGTTAGCCCTGCTCTTTAGAAAATAAAGGGATTGGGAGGGTGGTGGGGACAAGGCATCTGTTATCATTAAGCATATAATAATAATAATAATAATAATAATAATAATAATAATAATAATAATTAGTTTATTACCAAATAACGGCTTTAAGTTCACTCAGAAACTTGTGAAGAGCCGAGACGTATCAAATTTACAATTACTATCCATAACATATCAATTACAACTTACACAAAAAAAAAACCTTATTACAGCATATGTTAAAAGTCAATATAAAAATTAGAAAAATTAAAAATCGCTTCAAAAACAAAACAGAAACCACACAGGTTTATATAGAAAATATGATAACTGCAAAACATTAAAAAATAACTAAGAATACTACTAATAATAATTAAACTAACACACAGCTTGAATATAAAAGCAGTATAATGTAACAATCTTTTACGCATCTAAAATATCTTTTTATCTTTTCTAATATCTTTTCTAATTTTAATCTTACTATCAAGTTTTAGCAGGTCAATGGGTAACTTATTATACAGAGTTGGGATTACATATGACCTGCACTGTTTACCGTAATCGTTAATTACCCGAGGGACATTAAATCTGTAAGTGGATTTACGTAAAATTTCTGCTTTACTATCTGTCACCTTCTTAAAATCAGTTTTAAAGTAATTTTCATAAAAGGTTACAAAGTCTGTAAGTTGGTTAATTTGCAGTATTTTTTGTTTATTAAAAATATTTTCTGTATTATAGTCTGTCTTATTTTTAAATAATATTTTTACAATTTTCCTTTGGACTTTTTGAAGTTTGTTGAGTTTCTTTTGCGTGGCCATACACTTCAATACCATACCTCAATATACTCTCAATCCATGCGTAATATAAATTTCGTTTGATTTTATTATCTAGAATATTTTTTATCCTGTAAAGACTTGGCATCATTTTACGTAATTTCATTATAATACTGTTAATCTGGTTTTTATAACTCCATTTTTCGTCAATAATTATTCCCAAGTATCTAGCCTCTTCAACTACCTCAATTTTATCGCATTCTAACATGCAATTATAAGAGTTACACAGATTTTTATAAATATAAATATTTTTATTTTGGGTAATTTTTTTGTAAGGTGAATGTACACCTTACGTGTACACCTTAGGTGAATGTACACCTTTTATGTTTTACTTGTATTGATAAAGACCTCATTTTCAAAACACCATTTTCCAATATTATCGAACTCATTTTGGAGATAGTTCATCATGTTTTTGTACTCATTTTCAAGTGAGATAACAATGATATCATCTGCGAACAGATAAATTCTAGTGTTTACATGTTCGGTTTCGATATCGTTAACATAAATTAGGAATAAAAGTGGACCCATAACTGTGCCTTGAGGAATACCGTATGCTACATTTTCAAAATCGCTAATTGTATTTTCAACTTTTGTTGCTGCCTGTCTTTCACTCATATAGTTTTTTACAATATTGTAAATTTTTTCCATGTAACCCCATCTTATGACATTTTTCCAATAAGATTGTATGATTAATGGTATCAAACGCTTTCTGGAGGCCAATAAGAATAGCTCCAATACATTTACCCTCATTCAATGCTTTTGCAATTTTTGTCGTTAATGCTTTTAAGAGCTGCACTTGTTCCGAATGATTTCCTAATCCCAAACTGATTTTTGTTTAATAAATTCTTTGTATTAAAGAAATTTGTAATCTGATTCACAATAAATTTCTCAATTATTTTGTCAATCAATGGAAGTAGAGATATTGCTCTATAATTATTTAAATCATTTGTTTTACCTTTTTTGAAAATGAGTCTCAGTATTTGTATTTTTTAATTGTCTGGCCACTCCTCAAACTCAGTGATTTTATTAATCAATTTAGTAATCATAATTGCTGTACTAAATTTTGAATTTTTAAAATGTTTTAGATAAATACCATCCCATCCTGTAGCATAAGTAAGTTTCATCTCTTCAATAAGATACAGATTTCCCCAATTGTTGGGCTTCTAACTCCCATAGATTTACTACAGTTTTTTAATTTATGTCTTAGTTTTTCTTTTTTCCAATTTTTATTTATATTCCTATTTTTGTGTTTTATCTTTGGTACATTTCCTGCAAAGTTTTTGTTAAATTTGTTACACAGATCTTTAAGCTTTTCACCCTGAAAATTTTTTTATAGCTATGGTCAATGACTGTTTTATCTTTTTTTCCAATAATCTGATTAATTTTTTTCCAAATTTTTCTTGCATCATTTTGACAGTTATTAAATTTCTTTTGATAGTTTGACTGCTTTGCCCTTTTAATAAGTGCTGTAAGTTCGTTTCTCTTGGTTTTATAATCTTGGAGTTTATTTTTATTCTTTGTTTTAATAAACTGGGCCCATAATTTATTTTTTAGGTTAATTTTTTCAATTGCATCATTCATCCACGGTTTTTTAAATAAAAGTTTTTTAGCATCTACATTTTGTTTGTAGCTGTGCTTTTCATAAATTTCTTGAATAACCTCATGTATTCCGGTATAAGCGGTATTTACATCATGTGCGTCATCAATAAATGTCCAATCCACCATTTGTAAGTTTTTACATATTTTATCTTCGTTCTTCTGATTTTTGGTTCAGTATTTTCAAAAAACCTTTCTGCTTTTTTCAGCTTAATGGTCATCAAGGTAAAAAAATGGTCAGCAATTTTTTTCCCATGTATATTCCTTAGCAGGACAGTCACCAGTTCTTGCAAAAATGTGGCCAATAGTAGAGATGGTTAAGTTTCCGTTCAGCATTTCCTGTCTAGTAGGCGAGTTTATTAACATTTCAAAACTATTAGCCGCCATTAAATTTTCGTATTTCTCAGTAATCTTTTTATCTTTGTTTCCTTTTTTTAAAGTAATTAAATATTAATATCACGCACAATGATAATGTTGTCATCAGGCTTTCCATCAGTATTGATAATATTTTTTAGTCCTTTAATAAATTCGTTTTTATTGCTGTTGGTAGCTTGTACAAAGCCAAAATGTGGAAAACCTCTTCATCAATTTTAATACTAGCCCAAATACCATCGTTACTGTCGCAATTTATTTTCTTGAAGTCAGCATCGATGTCACTTTTAACGAAGATAGCAAGTCCACCTTCCCTCTTAGTCGATTCTCTAGTAACAAAGTAGTTATCATAATTATCTAATTGGTATAATCTTTCTTCATATGTTTTAATATTGATTTCTGTCAGTATAATTACGTGCCTTTTTATGTTAGCATCTTCTAATGTCACCAAAAACTCGTTCCAATATTTTCTAGGACTTCTGATAATAACATGTATCATTTTAAGATTTACTGATAAAACCATAATCATTATTTCCGAAATTATGGTCTTCACTTAAAATTCCATTAACGTAATTACCTTTAATGAATTTTAGTGGATTCATTTAAATCGTTGTCTGTTTTCACAATAATGATTTTTCTTTTATTTTCATTTCTTCTCATTAGCCTTACTCATTTGTGAACCATACGGACTTAAAATTGTGCGTCTTGGAATAAGCTTTTGATTTCCAAAAGAGTTACCTGTAATATGGTGACATATCTATATATATAATTACACAAAATCCGCAAGGCAGCCAGCAGCAGCAGCAAGCAGGACATACGAAGCAGTCATCTGCATCTGCAGCGCAGCCAGCAGGTCATACGATGCCATTTACCGACGGAACGGCAAATTATAAGAGTAGCAGCCAAGGCCCGCTGAGATAGTAGCTGCACCCAGAACGCAACGTCCAGCAGCGCGAACATACGATGCCATCTACCGACCGAACGGCAACTTAATGAGGGGGGGGGGGGG